>OVAV01000388.1:0-19354 GCA_900406375.1 Iberis amara | reverse complement strand
TAATAGTAAAACTCATAAGGATTCTTCAATGAGGCGGTTGAGGCTGAAGCTTTCTTGGCCGTCCCGCGTGGCCGTCCTCGTTTAGGCGGCGCCGGCATTGCAACAGCCACTTGCTCTTCATCGCCTGAGGTTTTGACCGGCGAATTAGGCTCGGCGGATTTTGATTTCTTGTCACTGTTATCGTTATAATCCATTGGTTCCTCAACGCCCGGCGATCTTTCGTAATTATCCGCCGCCGCAACGAGTTTAAATCTGTCAACACTGCAATTATTTTCAATGGAGCTAATTAAACTGAACGATAAAAATAAAGAGAGAGTATGAGAGTTGCTAGAAACACTAATCGGGTCGGATCCGGGCAAAATTAAATTACCCGATTCTCAAAAACTACGACAATAACCTAAAACACTCAAACATCAAAGGAAGCATGTAATTGGATTATAAAGAAACTGGATTATTACCTTTGTGTATAATTGCCCGAACTCATATTCTCATTGCCATTATTTAAGCTATCTTCGCCATCTAACTGAGTTTACGAAGAAAAAATGGAGACACTTGCTAGTAAGAAAAAGAATAATAGAAGGAAATGAGAATCAATACACCAAAATAACAACGACCCATTAACCATAATCTATAAACTAGACGATCCAAGATCTCAAAATCAAGAATGTTAGGGTTCTTATGAGTTTACCGAACAGAAAAAAAAAAAAAACACACACAAAAACCCTAATAATAAGAGGAGTAAATTAAAAACGTTGAAGAAATGGTGGGCAATGATGGAAGCAAAATCCAAATAAAAGAAAAGGAAATGGAAAAACGCATTGAAATGAATTGAATTACTTGAGGTGGAGAAGGGAGGAACCACGAAGAGTCGAGTAGGTTAGTGACCGGAATCACATCCCATGGAGACTGGTTTAAGTGACATACATACGTCTCTAGTTTCTCTCCGCCGTAACCTGATGTCTCCAAAAGAATCGATGAGAGCTTCGTGTTTTTCCGAATCCTCATTTTATCCCCAATACCAACGAAAAAAACAACTTCGGCGGAAAAACAAACAAACCAAACACCAGTTAAAACAAATAAGAGAGATATATATACATATAAATACACACATTGTCTTTATATAAATACATAGGTTTAACCACGTAAGCATATTACTCGATTCACCTCTTCTGGTTCCAGAGTAGGTTTTTTTTTCTTTTTTCAGCAGATCTCACAGAACTCGATAGGAGGGAGAGGTTTTTTTTGTTTATTAAAACTTTTTATTTGCTTTTTTCGTCCCTTCATTTAGTTCCATATGTTTCTGTCATTGACGGAAATACCCTTAGGTTTTACTTTAATTCCCTATTATACCTTATGATGTGGCAGGGAATTTGATTAAAGAAACCCACATTGCTAGAAAAAAAAAAAAAACTCTTAAATCCTCCTTCCATGGTGATGAATGAATTTTATAGTGATGAGTTCAGCAGAGACTCAAATAAGGATTTAGGTTCTTTTTTTGTTTAATGATAAACTAATTTTCTAGCTGAACTAAAGTTACTTTTTAGTTGATTACAAGGGATGGTGAGTTGAATATACGCCACAAGATTGATGGTGAGACCTTGATAATTCTGGTTGCTGCTTAAACTCTAAGGAGAATCCACACAAAGAGCTATAATAAAAGAACAAAGCGGACGACTCTGAAAAATGTGATTTCTTTCTTGATCTAGGTTAAACAATACAAAGTCCCAAAGGATCCTTATATAGGGCTCATGAACATGCCTTCTAGGACAAAGCACAAACATCATGTTGTTTGGGCTTAAAAACATAAAACAACAAGACATTGAAAACTACAACAGAAATAAAACAACAAAACTTTATAAAATAAAACAAAAGAAAAATGACTAAGTATTTCTGCACACCAAAGACAAGAAATTCATTAATTTAATCATAAGGACTAGACTCACCTTGTTCATTGATGCTCAAAAAATTTAGATCCTTGTTTGTTCAGATTATAGGTCATTCAATGAGTTTAAGTTCTTCTTTGGTTCTAGTAGCATTGAGTCCTTCTTCTTGAGCTTCCTTTGTCATTCTTGAGGCTTGACTTGAGCCTTGAGCTTCAAACTTGATGATCGATGTATGAACAGCCTTGTTGAAGCCCTCTTTGAGTCACTTAGTTTCAGCTTTGGTTCTTGGTGGCACATACATTGTTGGGACTTCTTCTTGATCACTTTGATCTTCTAGGTTCATGTCATCATCATTCCCTCCCTCTTGAAAAGATTATGACCTCAGAATTGGTTCATCTATATGGAAAGGAACTAAATAAATCACATTGGAACTTGTTGAGATTTTCAACTCACCTGGCAGCTCTAGCTTGTATGCATTGTTATTGATCCTCTATAGGACTTTGAATGGTCCATCTCCTCTTGGTGAGAGCTTAGATTTTCTCTGGTTTGGGAACCTTTCTTGTCTCATGTGTAGCCACACCCAATCTCCTAGTTCAAACACGACTTCTTTTCTTCCTTTATCAGCTTGTGCTTTGTATTGAGTTGTCTTCTTCTCCATATTGTCTACAACTTTTTGTTGTAGTTTCTTCATTGCTTCAGCCTTGTCTACTCTTTTTTTGCTAATCTGATCCGTAGGTGCAAGTGGAACAAGATCTATAGGTGCATTTGGCTTAAATCCATAAACAATCTCAAAGGGTGAAAGCTTAGTTGCTGAATGGTTAGCTCTATTATAAGCAAATTCAATAAATGGAAGACAATCTAACCAATTCCTCAAGTTCTTACCAATCGTGGCTCTTAAAAGAGTTGAAAGTGTTCTGTTTACTACCTCAGTTTGTCCATCTATTTGGGGATGACAAGTGGTTGAAAACACGAGTTGGTTCCAAGCTTCTTCCACAAATGGTTTAAGAATTTAACATCCTTATCAGAAACAATGGTTCTTGGGATTCCATGTAAGCGTACCACTTTCTCAAAGAATAAGTTTGCAGTTTGTGTAGCATCATTGGTCTTGGCACAAGGAATGAAATGGCTAGCTAATCCCCATGAAAAAGATATATTCTTCTTGATTATAGTTGTAAGGGGTGCAACAATGGTACTGAAGTCTTTGAAAAATCTCATATAGAAGCTAGCTAATCCGTGAAAGCTTCTAACTTGTCCAATGATCGTTGGTGTCGACTATTTTTGGATAGCTTTGATATTCTCTTGATCAACATGTAAGACTTGTGAACTAACAACAAAACCTAGAAAAACTAGTTGATCAGTACAAAAGGTGCACTTTTTGAGGTTTGCATAAAGACCTTATTGACGAAGAGTCTCTAAAACTTGTTCAAGGTGACATACATGGTGAGATAGATTCTGACTATAGATCAATATATCATCAAAGTAAACTACTACAAATTTACCTATGTAAGACCTTAATAACATGATTCATTAAATGCATAAAGGTACTTGGAGCATTAGTTAAACCGAATGGCATAACCAATCATTCGTACAAACCTTGCTTGGTTTTGAAGGCGGTCTTCCACTCATCGCCTTCCCTCATTATGACTTGGTGATAGCCACTTTTGAGATTAATTTTTGAGAAGATAGTTGATCCACTAAGTTCATCCAACATGTCATCTAGGCATGTTATATGATGTCTATACTTGATGGTGATGTTGTTGATTGCTCTACAATCTACACACATACGCCAAGTCCCATCATTCTTTGGCACCAATAGCACTAGCACAACACAAGGGCTAAGACTCTCTCGGATGTATCCCTTGGACACCATGTCTTGCATTTGCTTCTCTAGCTCCTTAGTCTCCATAGGGTTCATCCTATACGCCGATCTGTTTGGAAGAGTTGAGCCTAGTACAAGGTCTATCTGGTGTTCAATGCCTCTCAATGGTGGTAAACCAGGCATATGTTCTCCAAGGAATACATCTTTGAACTTATCCAACAAGTCAATGATTTCTTGAGGTTGTTCATTTGCATATACTCCTGCAAATAACGCTTCTCTAAAGATCATAAATAGCACCACATAATTGTGACTTCAATACTTAGAAACCGTTTGAGGAGAAACATAAAGGTTAGTCTTATTTACCTCAGATCCTTAGCTAGTTTAACTTGCATTTCATGCACTTGTGATGGTGTTAAAGGTGCTAAGTTAAACTTACGCTTATCATGTGTGAAGGAGTAGAAGTTGGTTCTGCCATTGTGTATTGCCTCTTTGTCAAATTGCCATGGTCTTCCCAAGAATAGATGACTAGCTTTCATTGGCACCACATCACATATGACTTGATCAAAATACCTCCCTATATTGAATGGAATGATCACTTGATCCATGATATTCAACTCATTGTCATCATTGAGCCATCTCAGCTTGTATGGTCTCGGATGTTTGGATCTCTTGAGACCTAGCTTGTCTACAAGGTACTTACTAGTAATGTTAATGCAAGAACCTCCATCAATGATTAGACTATATACCTTTGTATTGATGGTGCATCTGGTATGAAAGATTTTCTCCCTTTGAACATTTTCAGGCTCAACCATTGCACTTAAGACTCTCCTTTTCACTAGAAGTTCACCACTGTCTGGATACTCTACTTCATCCTCCTTCTCCTCTAAGACTCCTTCTGGTTCTTCTTGAGACTCATACCCTCCATCTTGAGTAAGTTTCATCACTCTTTGGTTTGGACATTCTCTTGCATAATGTTCCATGCCTTGACACTTTAAACAGGTTATGTCTCTAGTTCTAGTACTAGGTTGATGCTTACCTTGCTCTGGACGTGTTGGTTTAGACGTTTCACCCATTGGCTTCTTGAGCCTATAATCTGTCTCCATTGGCTTGGCTTTGTCAAAGCTTACTTGTGGTGGTTGTGTGTTGTTAGACCAGTTGGGTTTGGCTACAGTGTTGATTGACAGCTTCCTCTTTACGTGTTACTCAGCTTGAATGGCTAGATGTAGTAGATCTCCAAGGTCTTCATATGGTTGTTTCCACCTTTCTAGCTATCTTCTCACTGAGTCCATCTATAAATTGAGCCATGAAGGATTCTTCTGTCTCATCCAACTCCAGCCTGTTCTTTACTTGCTCAAATTCTTCAAAGTACTCTTTAACTGACATGTTTCTCTGCAAAAGTGTACGAAACTTCTTTTGTAAGTCTCGGTAGTAATAAAGTGGTACATACCTTTTTTGAGTTGAATTTCATGTCTTCTCAATTGTTGATGGTTGATGGGTATATGCCTATGTCTTCTTCTTTCAGCTACTTCTTAGTCCCACCAAGACAATGTATTCTATGTGAGTTGAGCAGCTGCTAGAATCACTTTCCTTTGCTCATAGTAACCATAGTAGTCGAAAATGTTTTCCATCCTTCTTTCCCAATCTAAGTAAGCACCTGGATCAACCTTACGAGCAAAAATATGTGCAATTAACTTGATATCATTAACATTATAATTAGGAATAGGTTCTTCAAACCCTCTGCCCCTACGTTTATGATTTCTTAGCCTTTGAACCGGTTTGGTTCGGGTGGATTGTGTTGTCTCGGATGATTATTCTATGGAGGAGGATCATCTTCAAGCTCAGGCATATCTGGATCAACCAGTTTTTTGAGATCAAATGGAGGTACTTGTTGTGGTGGTTGCTCTATCCTAGCCATTCTTTCTCCCAAAACATGCATATGGTTCTGAATTGCCATCAAGGTTTGTGTTAAACCAATTTGATCAGCTTGGTTCTCCATAGTTCTTTTTCATATAAACTCAACAAATAAAATTAAATGAAAGAAAAATTCACTATCAAGATATCTAAGCAAAATATCAGAAACAAAATGACTTAAAGCAAAAAAAATTTAACAGAAACTCAAGAACCACAAAGGACGTAACAACTTAGTGATCACTAACTACCCTAGAAACAAGTCACACTAATCAAAATAAAATGAATCAGAAACTTAACTCGACGGAATAGCACAAATGAAGACACAATAAAACAACAATAAATAACGACACATACACGAGCAAATAAATATTAGACAAAAAACTCAATAGCAAATAAAAAGATAGAAAGTAGATACGTGACCAATATGGAAAAGGAAAAAAATTTGAGGCAATAAGGAAATAAAGTAAACAATAAGGAAACAACCATTGCTCTACTGCGTCGATAGATTTATTGAATTCCCCAATTACAGAAGAAGATGTAAGGAATACGGTTCTCTCTTTGCCTCTGAATAATATTCTTGGGCCTTACGGATACACAACATAGTTTTTCAAAAGCAAATTGGACAATAATTGGACGTGATATTACGGCAGCTGTTATGGAATTTTTTTCGACTAGTTCTATTCTAAAACAATGGAACTCCACTGCGATATGTCTTATTCCAAAGATAGAAAACGCATATGTAATCAGTGACTTCCAGCCAATATCATGTTGTAACACGATATACAAGATCATCTCACGATTATTAGCAAACAAACTAAAGCTAGTTTTGCCAGAACTGGTATCCAACTCACAGTCGGCTTTTGTTGTCGGACGTTTGTTGATGGAGAATGTCTTATTGGCTACATATCTGATTGCCGAATATAATCGAGCTACTACTACTACTACAGAGAGTGCAATGCTTAAGATTGATTTAAAAAGGCTTTTGATTCAGTAAACTGGGACTTTATCTTCTTCACTTTAGAAGCCATGGACTTTCCTCCTTCTTTCATTTACCTAATAAAACAGTGTGTTACCACCACAAGCTTCTCGACCTCTATAAATGGTGAATTATGCAGGTTTTTCAATGGACAGAAATGTTTACGACAAGGAAACACCATTTCTCCTTTCTTATTTGTTCTATTTATGGAGGTGTTCTCACGCTTATTGAACTCACATTATGTTCAAGGATTGATAGGCTACCAGAAGAATGCTTTGGCATCTAAAATCTCTCATTTGCCGATGATATTATGGTCTTCTTTGATGCTTCTTAAATTTCTTTGCAGGGTATAAATGAGGTATGAGTACTTTTGAATCCTGGTCAGGGTTGGCCATCAATCTCTCAAAATTAGAGCTCTATTTGAGNGGGGGGGGGGGGGGGGGGAAGAACCCATCTGAAACCTCCCCACTACTTAGTGGTGGTTTCAGATTAGGGTCTCTTCCTTTCCGTTATTTAGGACATCCTTTGCTATGTAGGAAGTTAAGGCTATCAGATTTCAACCCCCTGCTTGAAAGAATCAAAAGTAAGATTGATTCATGGACTGCACGAGCTTTGACCTTCTCTGGAAGGCTCCAATTACTGAAATCAGTTATCTTTGGTATCATAAATTTCTGGATGACAACCTTCACTCTACCAAAAGGTTGTAATAAAAAGATGAACTACTTATGCTCTTGTTTCCTTGGTCCAGAAGTTTAGTGGAAAAATCATATCACAAAGTTGCTTGGGAAACTCTTTGTCTCCCAAAAAATGAAGGTAGAATTAGCCTAAGAGATTTGTCTTTCTGGAATAAAACGCTAGCTTTACGTCTGATTTGGCTATTATTTACAGACTCTGGGAGTTTATGGATTGCTTGGAATCTACTTAAGATATTACAAGGCATCACTTTTTGGGCCCAAGATGAACTTCGAACAGCTTCTTCCTCTTGGAAAGCGATGCTTCAGCTTCGGCCTTTAGCTGCCAAATATATTAAGTGCAATCTTGGTTCTGGTCAATATGTAAGTTTTTGGTATGCTAAGTGGTTACAAATTGGTCCTCTTATCAACTTGTCCACTCCAGCAGCGCTAGGAGTGCCTCTACATGCAACCGCTTCCGAGGCTTGTGATGGCTCAAGGTGGCGACTCAGGCCTACACGCTCTTCTCAAGCAGTTCTAATCCAAGGGGTCCTCACGACAGTTTTGCTTCCACTACCAGTTAACGTGAATGACACATATGAGTGGACGATCAATTCTACGCCTATGCCAAAGTTTAGCTCTTCTCTGCTTTGGGATGACATTAGAGAACGAAGGAAATGTATTTCATGGGCTAAAAAAATTTGGTTCAAAGGAGCCATTCTTAGACATTCTTTCAACATGTGGATTGCAAATTGGAATAGACTTCCAACAAAATCTATGATTGCCTCGTGGGGTCTAAATATTGATCAAAGATGCTGTTTTTGCACACGATTCCCAGAAGCAAGAGACCACTTATTGTTGCGATGTGATTTAAGTGGCTTGCTATGGGATTTTTTCCTTGCTCGGATTAATGCAGGCTTTAGGCGGTTCCATACTTGGCAGACCCTCCACATGTGGATGACTTCTTCATCAAAAGATCCTTCCAAGATTCTCAGGAGGATTGGTAGTCAAGCTCTCATATACTTGTTGTGACGAGAACGTAACATACACTATCATCAAGGTATCAATAGCTCAATCACTATGATGAAGAGGAGTTTTGATAGAGGCATCAAAGATATAATCTTGGCAAGGCAGGGAAGGTAGCAATTCAAAGACCTGCTTCAAATGTGGCTCTCTCGCTCCTAATATTCCTCTGTTTAAAAGTAATCTAGGGTCTATTCTAGTTTTTCTCTTTTTTTTTGGTAGATTGGTCCCTTTAGCTAAACTTTTGTACATGTACAACTTTTTCATTTTAATGATATTTACATCCTTATCAGAAAAAAAGGAAAGCTAATTATGCTTGTTCCCTTTGATTTCTCACGCAGCTTCTTTTTCCTCTAACTCCAATCTCTTTTTTTTCAATCTTGTTAAATATGACATAAAATAGTATTAAAGAGCCCAATAGAATTAGCTAAAGGGATGACGAGGGATAAAATATCGACGAGATTTCAGATTTCGTAATTGTTCTTGAGATTATTTTCTATATTTTCAGTGTGAGAGATTCTGCTCTCACATTTGTTACTTGTGAATCAGATGATGATGAATTCGTTGTCATTATTGTAACAACACGAACACTGAAGAAATGTGTTTCCATCGGTAAATTTTGCGGATGAAGTTTCCTTTGATAATTCCATGGTTTAGTTTGTGTAATCTTGTAGTTAATTTTCCTCTTACGTTGGTTTTCTTCACCGTTTTCTACCAGGGCGGGTGAGCTTGGTGGCAGAGCAGATCCGTTCCCTCGGTGACGATGGCAAAGGATGGGATGTTGGGCTCTATTGGCTAGCAGTGCAGTTTGTTATACAAATGTTCTCTCTTCCATCGTTGGTTACTAGTATTTTTCCTCTTGTCCGCCGGATTTTTGGCATCCCCTTAGTTCTTCCTCTTTGCCTCAACTGACTTCCTCCTTCCCTTGTTGTGGCTTCTTCGGGCTTTTGGCTTTCGGGCTTAGCTTGTCTCATGGTGACTTTCTCATGAGCTTCATATCAACATTTGTTGGTCGCCTGTCTTTTTCTCTTCAAGTGAGGTTGGCGTCCTACTTCTGGTGGTGGTTTAATTTTGGGTCGTTTTGGTTTTATCATTTTGGTGCTCACGTCTTCTAGATCAACCTATTCTAGTTATTGGGTTTTTGAATCAATTTAGATGATGATAATTTGGTTAGCCGTGCTGGTTGGTGGTTGGAGTTTTGGATATGGTTACGTTGCTTCTTTTGTTTTTAGTTTCATCTTTTGTCCCTCAATTTTTATATTTGTTTCTTTTCTCCGGTTAAGGCATCTGCTTTACCGGGTTTTGTTGAGTATTTTCTGGTTGAAAGTGGATCGTTTCTTGATTCTATTGTTTTGACCGGCTTGTGGTCGCTTATCATCACTAGCTTCTCTTTTGGCATTTGAAGACGTGATCTATATTCATGTCATTTCCAGTCTCTTACCTTGGTTCTGGTCTTGTGGTTCCTTCAGTTTTTAGTGGAGTTGCTTCAATTTTAATTGGTGAGGTGGCATTTGGATTTATAATAGAATGATTCACTAGAAATTGGTGGACTGACGGTCGGTTTAAGCATGTAGTTAAGTGATTGGTTATTTCTTTGATCCGTCGATTTAGCTTTGGGCTTTGCTATTTATCTTTCTTGTAGCCAAGCCATTGGTTCTTTCCTTGATCCGCCGCGGCAAGCAAAACCCATCATCGTAGCCTGCAAAAGAAGGAGAAGTGGTCGAAGAAAGACCCGTTGGAGCCGGCTAAAATGGGGTGCACGAGGGCTTAATCAGAAGAAGAAAGTTGGAGGCTCCCTATGCCCCTATCATCGCCTGTTTCTAGACTCAAAAGAGGAAGAGAAAGAAGAAGAGAGAAAGGCATTTGAAAAGAGAACAATTTGTTGATTTTTAATCCAATGGTTTTGTGATAGTTGTATAACAAATATAATTAATAATATTTTTAGATATTGTTAATGGTTATGGTTTTAAACATTTCATATATATTTCTTCTGTGCGAGATTAAATGTTGTTTAAAATTTATTTTTTCGTTCAAATTAAGTGTTGTTTTAGGTTTTTAATGTAAATTTTACTATTATGTTTTAAGTTTAACCTCAGCTATATTGAATAATATTAGGAGTGGGTAAAATATCCATATCCGAAGACTAAATCAAACTGAACCAAAATATCATATTCCAAATTCGAACCGAATTGTAATATTATCCAAATGGATATCAAAAATCTGTTAATCAAATAACTGAAACAAAATCCTAAAATTTTAGGAACCAAATCAAACTCAATGCAAAATTTAAAAATATTCAAATGGATCATAAATTCTTATATAATTCTTATATATGAATATTTGACCATATCTAAAAAATTGAACTGACCTTATCTAAATATTATTAATATGGTTTGACATATTTCGGTTAAAATCCGATTGAAGAGGACCCTTAGAAAAGAGATCACCAATTCTGAGCTCCCATACCAATTGCCGTATACTATCTTTTTTTTTGGCATCTGAATAATAATTGATAAAGGCCCATAAGCCCAAAGTTTTACAAAACTATGAAGCTGTTAATACAAAGAAACAGCTTAATCGATACAGACTTAAAAACATACATCACAATCAAAGAACAGAGAATGAACAATCTCTATCAGTCTGAGTCCATGGCCGAGAAGAAAACACTCTCATCTCTAAAAGCTTGATCTAACCAAGGAGGATGGCCGGCTTGAACAAAGAATTGGTAATGGTTATAATCTGTCACGCTTTTAGCCAAGAGAGTGGTCCCTCTATTCCACTTTAGTTCTAATTGAAAGCACTTCCAATTTGTCAGCATATTAAGTCTAAGATAGCATTCTGCAATCTGGTATCTGAAAGCAGGCCAGTCCGGGGGCCTCGTAACTGCGTTTATCAGATCCTTGGCTTCCATAGCAAAGCCAATCTTATCATACTTCAAAGATACTATTGCATCAATGGCCCATAGTAAAGCAGAAAGAGTGGCCTGTTCTTTATTTTCCATAAAGAAGAAAGCTCTCCTGCTGTGCAATACAGCCTTGCCACATTCATTTCTGAGAACCCAGGCTGCTCCCGCAATATGTGATCTTCCATTCCAAGATGATGCCACCGAGCACAGCAGCCAGGTTTGGTGAAGATTAAAGCATTCTTTTGATTTTATACGGGCAGTAGCTAGGTTCTGAGTAACTTCAGGGTTCAAAAGCACATCAATATTTGCTTCTTTCCATAATTTGAACTCCGCCTTTATCTTCTATGCTATCTGCATAATATCAAACTTTTTTCCTTCAAATAGCACAAAATTTCTGTTTTTCCACAGAAACCACATCACCCATGGAAACATGTTTTTTTGATCTTCCTGTAAGTCCTTCATCTTTGTAAGTTGCATAACAAAGTGTAGATTATGATAAAAGGATAAAGTGCAGAAGCCTTGTGCAGGAGAAGGAATAACCAGAACCGCCCATAATTGCCTTGCAACATGGCAAGTGAATAATGTGTGATTGACCGTTTCTCTCTCAGTTCCGCATAGTTGGCATCTATTATCCACTCTCATACTTCGTTTTTCCAGTAAATCAGCCACCGGGATAGCTTTACAACAAGCTTTCCATAAGAAAACCTTGATCTTTTCAGGTGCATTCAGCTTCCATATTTCCTGTTTTAGACCATTAAGAGATGGGTGAGCATCTGCCAATGCTAGGATAGGGGTTTTGTTCTCTGTGGAAGCCAAATCGTAACCTGACTTTACCGAGTAGTCACCACTTTTGTTTCCTTTCAAAATCCAAAAATCCTCTGAGAAGATTGTTGGCTTGAGCTTTAGAATGTCTCTAACATCTTGGTCATAAATTAAGTCCTGAAGTTGTGGTTTGTCCCAATCTCTTGTATTCCAATCAATGAGATTCGACACTTTAAGATCAATATTAAAGGTAGAGTGCTTAATCAAAGGTCTTCTCATTGTCTTCCCTGTAATCCACTCATCTGTCCAAACATTAATCTGTCTACCATTGCCAATTCTTCTTTGCAGTCCCTGTTTCAGCAGCTCTCTACCAAACAGGAGGCTTGTCCACCCATGTGATGGTTTATAGCCAACAGGCGCATTGAGCATAGATCCATGTTCAAAATAACCGCTTTTATACACTTTAGCTAGGAGACAATTTGGATCTTTCATGATTCTCCATACCTGTTTTGCTAACATAGCTTGGTTATATCTTAAGAAGTCTCTAAATCCAATGCCACCTAGCTGTTTGGGAAGACACAACACTTCCCAACTTAGCCAATGAATTTTCCTTTTGTCTTGAGTAGCTGACCACCAAAATTCTGCAATTGCCGAGGCTAATTGATTTGCTGTTGTTTTTGTAATTTTGAAAACAGACATTACATAAACAGGTAATGCCATTGCCACAACCTTGATCAAAGTCTCTTTACCCCCTGGAGATAACCATCTAGCTCCCCAAGTAGCTAGTTTCCCCTGCACCTTTTCTTTAATAAACTAAAACAGTTTCACTTTTGATCCTTCCAAATTTTCAGGTAAACCAAGGTAAATACCATCTCCTCCTTCCTTAGTTATACATGTGATCAGCTTTAAGGCTTCTTTCTTATCTTCCTCAATTTTTGCTCCAAAAGTGATAGATGATTTCTCAAGATTCAGTTTTTGCCCAGAGCCTTCATTGTAAATTCCCAGAATATTGAGCAAATTGGTGCAGTAGATTACTGAAGCTTTGCTTATGAACAAGTTGTCATTAGCAAATAAAATGTGTGTTATTGAGGGGCCATTCATCGAAAATCTCATCCCCTGAAGTTGTTGTCTTCTTTCCGCTTTTTTGAGTAAGAAAATGAGACCTTCTGTGCATAAGACAAATAAGAAGGGCGATAAGGGGTCTCCCTGTCTTATGCCTCTTTGAGATTCAATCAAACTATAGGGTTGGTTGTTAATAAGGATTGCAAAAGATAATGTTGATATGCAACTCCAAACCCATTGAATCCATTTTTGGTGGAAACCCATAAGCTCAAGGATCATCTTGATGTAGCTCCACTCAAGCCTGTCATATGCTTTGGATAAGTCTGTTTTAATGGCTATGAAATCCTCTGACAGTTCCTCATCTGTCCTAATTGCATGGATACATTCATGAGCCACTAAAATATTATCTGTGATAGCTCTTTGAGGAACAAAGGCTGACTGCGTTGGAGAAACAAGCTTGTGAATGTGAGGTTTCAATCTGGATACCATAACCTTAGAGATTATCTTATAGAGGACAGAGCAAAGGCTAATAGGTTCCTATCTGGTACTGGTTTTTTGGGGATCAGACTAATCAAGGTGTAGTTCCAGTCTTTTGGTAGAATGCCACAAATGAAGAATTGTTTAACCTCTTTAACTACAATCTGACCAACAATTCCCCATTAAAATTGAAAGAAGCCTGCAGTCATACCATCAGCTCCAGGGGCAGCATTAGCCTTTAAGGAAAAAACAGCTTCTTTGATCTCTCTAGAAGTAATAGGTGATGTCAGATCCTTGTTCATTGCCCTGGTAACTTTCTTCTTGAAACCCCTGTACTCATGTCTATTCAGGTCCGGGTTAGATGACTTGAAAAGCTCTATGAAGTAATTCACAGCAATATCCCCTTTAGAAGCTTCGGATGAATGAACAGAGCCATCATCTTTTTTCAGGGATTCAATCCTCTTTCTCTTCCTACCCTCCTGTACAGAAGCATGAAAATATTTCGAGTTTTTATCACCCTCCTTTAGCCAAGTTTCTCTGCTTTTTTGACTCCAATAGGATTCTTCACTCTTGTATTCTCGGATCAAATCTTTCTTTAATTCATGAATTCTCAGAGTTGATGGTTGAAACTTAGATTCTTCTTGTTCTAATTTTGTATGCAGAATCTGGATCTTTGAACCTGAATTCATGTTTACTTCTCTTTTCCCTTTGCTAATCTCTCTTCTGCATCTTTTAATTTTCATGTCTATGGGTTCCTGAGCTGCAGAAAGGTTCAGCCAGGCTCTCTTGATCACATCCCTTACAACAGGTTCCTTGGTTAATCTGAAATCAAAAGAGAAGCTGCCTCTTATTGCTAAAGCTCTAGCTCTAAGATTAACTAAGACAGGCCTGTGATCAGAGCCTCGTTTCTCCAGGAATTGTTGGTTTGCTGCTGGAAACATAATCATCCATGCTTTATTAGCAAAACACCTGTCAAGCTTACTTTGTATCCAATGTGAATGCCTCCAACCACTCCAAGTAAATCCATTGCCTTCTGCATATAACTCTTTCATTCCACAATTATCAAGCATTTCTGCAAAATCTCTGAAAGAGGCTTCAGGTCTTGTTACTCCTCCCACTTTCTCATCATTGTGCAAGATCTCATTGAAGTCCCCAATGAGACACCACGGACCATTCCTATTTACACCAATTCTGTTTAATTTTTCCCAAACTGTATGCCTCAAGGCTTGTACAGGATTACCATAAATAAGAGAGACAAAAAAGCCGAATCATTCAACTGAATATACATATCCAAAATGTTTTTTGATTCATACAATACTTCCACTTTTACATTGGATTTCCAAAAACAAGCTAAACCACCACTTAAACCTATAGGGTTAACGGTATAGACCCTATCATAACCTAACCAGACTTGCAAGTCCACCAAAATATTTCTTTTGTTCTTAGTTTCTAAAAGCATTAAAAAATCAGGGAACATTTCTTTTCTGATGTCCCTGAGTCTTTGAATTACCAAGTCCTCCGGTTTCCCGATGCCTTGGCAATTCCAGCTCATAAGCGACATTATATGAGTGATGACTCCTTCGGCGGAGTCATCACTTTTGGAGCTGCCTTAGCTCTTTTTCCAGCTGTGGAGTTGGTTGCCACTGCCTTTCTCTTGTTTGTTGATCCAATTAAGCTTCCATTCTTCATCTCTAAGCTGTCCAATTTTAACTGTTGGGCTTGTAGTAGATTTGTTCTGCTTGATCGAGGTGGTCTTTTCCTTATATAAGCTCTCTTTTTCTTGATCCCGGAAGATCCAGCCTCACAAGAGGATGGATGTTGTACCGTAGGATCAGTGGTTGAGTTAAACTTTTGCTGAGCAGGATCCCAAATGAGTTTTGATGCCAAATTACTACCTCTATGAACCGGTTCTGAGAATGATAGAGGGCCTTTCATTGCATCTGCCATTAGTTTAGGCCCTTGAACTTCCATGGTAGATGATTGAGAATCAGCTTCTGTATTAAAATCAAACACTAGTCCTTTTCCCCTCCCAATATCTGAAGATACCACATGCCTCTTCTATAAGCTTAACACCCTTTTTGAGCTATTGGATCATTCTCTACTTCTTGTAGTGAAGCAATTATTCTAGATGCTTTGACTGTTGGGTCTTCTCCATTGACAGTAGTCAAATATCTTCTCATTTCCTCCATAACTTCAGGGGCAATTCTTGGCCTTCCTGTATTAGCATTGATACCACACTGGGACTCTGTTACAATTCCAAATAAAGGATCTTCTGGTGTAATCATAGGGGACTTTTGCCTTCTTTCCTGAGCATGCTTTCCTTTAGAAGAAGGAGAAGTCTGATCTTTTAACAGAAAGGGACATGATGTGATTTCATGGGTCATCCTTTGACAGTTGTAGCATCTCTTATGAACATTTTCATAAGCAAACCTAATAGTTACAGACTCCCCTGTAGGTAGATCCAATACTTTACATCTCCTGAGGGGTCTCGAGACATCAAAGATGATTCTAATTCGAACATATTCCTGACTTTGAGAGTTTTCTTTGTCCAAGAGCACTATATCCACTTTGCCCAACAGATCTCTTAAGGCCATAATAGCTTCCTCAGTGTAACAATCAACCAGGAGATTCCTTATTTGTACCCAAATAGGCACATACTGAAGGAAGTCTGGAGGAGGGTTTGGACACCATCTATCTAGCACTAGACCCCAGTCATTGTGAGATTGAACTCCTTTTTCCAGAACTTCAATCAAATCATACTCAGCTTTGAAGATGAATTGAAATCTCTCTTTTGTCAGCGCTACACCTCTGACTCGTCCTTTCTTTTGCCACTTCCTTGGCATATCCAGCACCACGTTTGAGACCTTCGACAATCTGGGTTGAGGATTCTACCAATAAGGCTGAGATGATTTTGCTGAGCAGAGTAGTATTGAGGGAGATTCGACATTTTGAAAGGGACCGCATCATCTTCTTCAATCGACATAGCAGCTAGGGCTTTATCCATTTCTGCAGACATTGAAGCTAACTTCGAAAATATCCAACTTTTATAAACAAGGATAAAGAGGCTGAAGAAAGGTAACAAATTTAGCGCAGAGATATTAAACTTTGGAACAGATTGTATCAAGAGCATAAAACTTATAGAAAGCCAAAAGATTCCCAATTTTTGGTAAAGGGGTTCAGCTTTTGAGTAAGATCTTGATAGATTTTCTGACTTTGATCTGAAAAGCATCTTCCAAAAATGATAATTCAAAGTTTTCCCAGTACCCAACGAAAACAGTGCCCCAAGATCTTCAAAGGCAAAGCCTCTAAACGAAAAGGAGAGTCCTGTGCCCGAAAAGGAGAATCTTTCAGGAAAATGTGATCCATCCGAGCCGTATACTATCTTAAAAATGTAAAATAAGAAGAAAGAAAAACACTCAAAATCGAAATGATGGTGCGTATATTGACATTCTAGCCAACAATTTAAATACCAAAGTATATAATATAACAAGGAGAAATTAACATATCGCAGACTATATTAGATCTCACCATAATGTCCGACATTTATATAAAATATATAGCATTACTCTCGTTTGATCAATGTTGCGGAGGCAGGAGAATCACCGGTTCCGGGCGGTGGCATTTGCCCACCGTGAAGAAACTCACGTGCCATAGCTTGTAGCTCGCCGCCTCCGCCCATATTTGGTACTCCGAAGATATGATCTAATGGTCGTGCTTGTTGCTGCATTGCCCACGTGGATGACATCGGCTCAAACATGGAGGAAATGTCGTACGCCGATGGAGATATTGTGGGAAGGTCCGATATAGAAAGAGGCGGCGGAGATCCAGAAGATGTTACCGGAGCAGGCGGTGGTTGTGGTTGTGGTTGTGGTAGCTCTAGCGTTGCTAAGTGTGCTTGTGCATATGAAAGCTCAGCTTGCAAATTTACCACCTGATTTTTACGAATAGTTATGTATATCATACGAAATTACATATTGATAATAATGCTAACAAAGTATTATAAAGAGATAAAAATCAAGAATTTTTAATCATTGCAAGAGTTTCCGATTCGAGCAATTCACTACTGTCAAAAAACACGACAGGAGAAACTGATCAATCAAGATCACCGATTTAGACATATATACGCAAGATAAAACAATCTAGCATAACACAAAACACATCATTTATTTACTTATAAACAAATGTTTGCTTGTAATATTGAAAAATATATGTATACATGAAAATAACTATATATGCACTTTCTTGTTATGCATATGAAAAATACACATAAATAATTAAAAAAATCGAATGCTTGGGAAATTGGAGAACAGAGGAAGATTGGCCATCGTAATCAATGGGTTGGATTAACTTAGAAAACAACTCTGTAAAATGTTAAAACGAAACTTAATACTAGTAATAAATACTCCATTTGCTAAGACATAAGACATTTTGATCGGGAAAAGCAGAGACCTCTTCATAACTGCTATGTAACGCATGGGATCATGTGAAATACACACACATATATACAACTATAAATGCCCACTTTCTTAACAAACCACGATTACTAAATATGTATATATATACTCATAGACAAGTCATTCACTACAAGGACACAACATTACCCAAAAGGCAAAAGACCATGAATCCAATTATGAAATACGATTTTAAGAAGAAAATTTTTTCCCCTTCTGTGTTTGGTTTTCATGCCAATCATAGCAAAAATATAAAATCATAGAAGAAGAAAACATTCGAATGAATACTTTTATTTTCGTCGATTCTTGAGAAAGGGTGATTTGCATGAACAGAAGTGACAGGCAGAGAGAAGAAAAAAAAAACTATGAATTTAAGTTAAAAGAATTAAGGAAAAAAAAAACAGTAAATGGTGTTAGAAAATGATAAAAGAATTGATCAACGTGACGACATATATAGATGGACTTGAAACTGTTGCAATTCCCCATGGGTCAATTTAATGATATAATAATAATAAAATGAAGTGACCTGTTGCTGAAGGGAGACGATGTGAGCGACGCAGCCATAAATTGGGTCTCTTAGACGAGCCTGAGCCTCGAAACAGATCGTAACCACTGCGTCTGGTCGTTTATGCTCCGGTACATGTTGGAGAAGTTTCGAGACGTTGCTCGCTCCAAACACCTTGTGAACCGCCGCGAAGTGTGCCGCTCCTTGCTCCGAGTCGAAGTATGGAGCAAATATGCAGCCGGCCACACACTTCCGTCTCAAGAACTTGCAAGCACCGCATGGTCCTCCTCCACCGCTGCTACTAGGGTTTCCACTACTGCTCATCTTAATGTAAAACAAGATTCTTACTTACTTACCACCAACTTCAATTCCTGATTAGGGTTTCGAAATATATGGATTTACTTCATCTGATGTTTCTTTGGGAGAGAATTAGAAAGGGAGAGAAGAAGAGACCGGACGTAACTAAACTAGGGTTTGGTTTGTGGCAATTGGAAATATTTTTATTTCCCACATTAATAGATTTTTTTGGGTAATAAAACAAATAAAAGTAATAAATGAATATTAGTTTTATGCTATTACCAAAAAAAGAAGACGGTTAAGACAACACGAAGGATAAAAGAGCCTTCAAAGCCACGCGATGAAGCGTATTAGTCTCGTGTTTAATCTCTTTGCGTGAAGCAAAATATTCAATATCTCTCAACTTCTTCATATATATATTGTTCCTTCATTTTACTACTTCTGGTTTATTTTTAGTCTTTCTTACAATTATCTCTTAGCACAAATGCATCTTTTGGTATATATTATGATTTTTTAAACATTTATTATATTTATGTATAATTTTCAAATTGATATGTGTTTTCTACTCTTGGATATTATATATTTCTTTTCACTTCAAAGTTATTATATCAA
>OVAV01000387.1:260-19358 GCA_900406375.1 Iberis amara | reverse complement strand
GAAAAATATTTCAATCAAATTTATAAGAAAAACAATAATTTGTCCCCGGTTAATATATTTTCTAGATCCGCCACTGCTCTTGGCCCAAAACCGGCCCTGGATTTAAATTAAGCTAGAAAACAGAAATAATTCTAGAATAACTGCAGAAAATATCATAAAATATATTAGGGAGTATCTTTTTGATATTTCTTTCCAAGATATTTCAATTTAAATTTCTAGTGAATATTCTGGAAATTCCTAAAAATAATTTCAATTTAAAATTTGTTATTGTTTACAAAAAAAGTTCTTAAAAGAGTTCAGATTTTAAGATTTGGGATGTTATAATCATGTGTGCCAAAAAGTAATAATTGGTCATCCTTGCCTTCCATCCAGTTGCATGTATTCATTGATAATTTTGGTTTTCTTACTTGTGTTTAACCCATTTTTGAATTGTTTGACACGTCCACGAGATGATGTGGCATATGTAGGGAGCCGGCTCAGAGCATTTCCAACCCAACTCTATTATAGAGTAAAATTCTATTTTAGAGTGAAATCTCCTCCAACCCAACTCTATTTTTCACTCTACAATAGAGTAACACTAAAATAGAGTTGAGTTTGCTTTAACCCATCACTCTATTTTTCACTCTATAAAGGAATATTTCAAATATATTTCATTCTTATTTTAAAACTAATTGTTAATTGTATCTTATATTTTTAAATTTTACATAATGATCCCAATTCTTTTATATTCTTGAAAAATAACAAAACTTCATAATATTATTTAAATAAAATATTTATTACATAGTTAAAATAGCATTACATCATAAAACATTAAAACATTACATAATTTTGGTTCAATTATTATTATTAGTGTATTTCTCCCACAAATTATCAACAAGAAGATCAACCAACTTCTCATCCATCAACTTCGTTTGGCAAATATTTTAAAGACCTAGGAGGATCCAGAAGCGATTTACAGGATTATTAAGTGACTAGTATTAGTGTGTTTCTTTTATTTGTTTCTTATTGTGTATTTTTAAATTAAGTGGCTACTATTAGTTTGGTTAAATGTATGCTTTATTTTGTTGCTTATGTGTATTTTCCAATTTTAGTTATTGTGTTTATTATATCTATTAAATTATTTATTGTCATCTTATTTTAATTAACTAAAAACGAAAATATTAAATTAAATAGTAAAAATATGAAAAGATATAATAATTAAAGGACCACTTTATAATTAAAATAGTTCCACTCTATAACAGAGTGAAAATTATAGAGTGGAAAAGTAAAAACTCTATTTTATACTGGAAAATAGAGTTGGATTAGAGGAGTTTTCACTTTAAAATAGAATTTTACTCTATAATAGAGTTGGGTTGGAGATGCTCTGACTACGGGGCTGTCAATCTGCACGACCGTTCAAAATCCAATTTGGTATACCAATAATAATATGGCCCATTTTAAAGAAATTTAATTAAGATTTATTAATAGTATTTAAATCTGGTTAGCTATGTGGTATCATTTGGCAATATGTGATCGTATTGTGTTTTGGAATATTTCCTCCGCAGTGTCATGTGTTTTCTGCTCTGCGGCTTAAGAATCACAAAATCATCTTCTCTTTCAGTGCTCCTTCGCTAGGGCATATGGTGTTCGGTGGCTAAGAAACTTATGATGCATGACTATTCTAACGATTAGGACACTATATACTCTCTCGGATATTATCACTCATGATCGAAGACCACATCTCTACTCTAGAAATTGGTTTTCCAAAGCACATTTTATCACGTTTAGATAGAGCGCAAAAAAGCGTTGACATGAAAGTGTCTCACATGTATTCATTTACACCTCTTCGTCTTATTGCAGGTTGGACGTATCTTGTCGTTGGAAGATCTATTACAAAAATGGTTTCGAATTCGTATGCTTTGCTTTAGTTATGAATCTCACTATTCATTATTTTTTTAGTAAGCAACACTTTTTTATTTGAATAAAATATCACATTACAACAACAAAAGTGGTCACAAAACTAATTTTTGTTCGTGGTGCTTAGCTTGTTGATGTTGGTCATGTTGACGCAGGCAGAATTGCTTGTGGATTAGATTTGGACAGCACATCAACACTTAGGCTAAAGACATGTTCATAAGAAAATGCGTTAGTGAGCACAACGGACAGACGAGCCGCTGAGGAGAATGTTGTGATGGTTGTTGTACAAGGTGAAAAAACATATTTTTTTTAATAGAAGTTTTAGATTTAATATTGCTCTTATAGTATTATTAATGAATAACTTTACAAATGTATTTATATTTATACAAGTGTATAAAATTCTAAATTTTGTTTTATAGAGAGAATATATTAGGATTACGCATGTAAATAAAATATTAGTATAATACTGACATGTTATATAATATAGCTTCTATATCAAAATCTTCGATACCAGACCTAAAACACCTATTTCTATGTCTCAATGTAAATAATATGTTTTTCTTCGGGTAATTTGGTGAGAGCTAGAATCTGATTGGCTCTTATTGTGGAAAAAATAAATAAAAAAAAGAATATGATTGGCTCGACAAATATATATATATATATAGATATATATAGTTTGGTCGTCTTCTCCAAATCAAAACAAGTGATATTTGAACTGAGAGTTGCTTTGAACATTTTTAGCTCGTAGATCACGTGACGGTGAAGAAGTTCTTTCATTGCAATAAATTGATAGACTCTGAGCTATGCAAATTAGGTTTCAGTGTTGCATTTCTGTAAGAAAGTGAATTATTTATTTAGTTATTTATTTGACGGCTAAATGATTCGGTTGATTTTTACTTTTTTACGTCTTTATTCGAAGGAAGATATCTAATTAATCTACATAGAAAGGATCTTTCAGTTCGAATATACTCATTATATTGTCACTGAAAATGTTATGCAACAAAAGGATTAGTGTTGTTGAGCATGTCCATTGATTAAGAACCAATTAGAAGTTCTTAACATTGTTTTAATCTTATATTTTTAAAATTTTTTAAGTTAATTACATATTTGNTTAAAATTTTTTAAGTTAATTACATATTTGTCACTATGTTAAAAAAACCAAAACATAAAAGTGATGTAAATAGTAAGATCCGGTTCTTGCAGAAAATTTTTAATAACTGAATCTTAGGAAATAATATCTTATTTTTTCATACTCCCATGGTCAAGCCCAACTATTCATATAGTTGCCACCGTCCACCGCCCAACTATTTATATGACGGTCACCGCAAAACTAAGTTATATTCACACGAAGATGTATCTTACAATCTCTGCCTATAAATAGAGAGAGCTATGAGGAGTTTCAAATCATCCTCAAACATTCTAAAACACAATAAACACATAGAACAATCGTGAGTGTTTTTGTAAACGGTTTCGGTTTTTTGTAATAGTCGAGTGTCGAGTCTTTCTCCTCCTATTGTAATTCTATTAGTAAGTAATAGAAGAGTTTTTCCGATCCCAACACCAATAAGAAGTTCTTAACATTATTTTAATCTTNATTACATATTTGTCACTGTTAAAAAAACCAAAACATAAAAGTGATGTAAATAGTGTAAGATCCAGTTCTTGCAGAAAAATTTTAATAACTGAATCTTAGGAAATAATTTCTTATTTTTTTATTTTTTAACACTTTTTTTATTTAGAACCCTCCTTAAAAAAATTTCAATGAAAGTGGTCTATTAGTCTGTTAAACTTCATATGGTAGAGTCCTAAGTTATTTTCTTAAGCAACTAACAACAACCAAAAATACATTAATGTATTTTTTAAAAAAGATGGTTACAGTTTTATCTTCTTCTTTTTTCATCACTTACGAATTTGCATAAAACTATATACAGTATTGTTTATTGTTGCTCAAAAGAGTGAAACACTTCAAGTAAAGATGTTCCAAGTTGATAACGAATTTAAGGTAAAAGACAACAATTTAGTAGTCTTCCTAGAAACTTCATCGAAACTTTTCGTATATGAGTGATTAGTTACCAATTAGTTATTGAATTATTGTAACGGATTCGGAACATTAATGGTGGTAATACAAAGTGGAACGGGATATTGAATATTATAATAACTCAAACATTTTGACCGATAGAAAAAAATGCTTTTAAAAAACACGTTTGTGGTTGTAGAATCAAAATTAAAAGACTAGTGTTCTCTTGAATTTTTATTCAAATTTCAATAACGATAAATAAATAGATGACAAAATTTTCATATGTTACTAATAGTCTATTAGTAAAAACAGTTTGTCACATTTCTCAATCATTTTTCTCGGTTCCGTATGTTTTATTAAAATTTAAATTCATTAGGATGCATATTATTGACAAAAAAAAGACTGTTTAATTAATTTACTTTGACTAAAAACTAAAACATAAGCATAAATGATAATATCCCATAATTTAACGAAATTGGGATAAATATGATCACCTAAGCAACAATAGGTCACAATTTATAATAACAAATGGATCAAATTTTGCTTAGGAAATAGAAACCATAGGAAAAAAAAAGAATTACAAAGATTCATACCATAAAATTGAATTGTGTATAAGAGTTAGTGGAAGTATACGTTATAACACGTGTATTAATGTATATATATAGAGAGAGAGAGTAGAAGAAACAGAGCCATTAATAAAACGAAAGAAAAAAGGGACAGAAACGTACCAAAAGAAGTTAGAGAGAGACTTAGAAGTGTGACCAAATATCATAAAAGACCTTTCCATTTTCATGCATCCCTATTTTTATTATTTTCTCTTCCTCTTCCCCTTCCCCTACTACTAATTTCACACAATTCTCCTCTTCTCTCCCTTAAAAAAAAAAAAAAATTAAAAAAAAAAAATCAAACTCAAGATCCGATCTTTTTTAACAAATTAAAATTAAATTTTATTATTTTCAAAAATTAAAAATTTTGTTTTCTTAAATATTTTTTCACCTTGCCTCCTTCTTCTTCACGCCGCCTACCAAATATAAACACTCTCTCTATCTCTCTAGCCATTCTCTCTCTCGCACTCTCTTTGCATTTTCCTCTGAATTTTCCCAGGAAAAACAAAACAAAATCATTATTTTTTTTGGTTTCCTTTTATAATTGTGATTAATCTTCATCACTCTCTCTTTTTTTTCCTCATTCGGGAATATATAGTTTTCTTTTTTCTTCTTTTATTTATATTTTTCCCCTTTCTCTCTTTGCGTGTCTGAGATTTTTTCCCCTTCTTCATCACCTTTTGACGATTGGTGATTTTATATGCTAACGATGCTTCCTCTCTCTTCTCTTCTCTTCTCTCGCATTGTCACTGAGATTTTTCCATAAGTGAGGGTTTCGTCTCTAAGCATAAAGATCCGATTTTTCCTCTGTTATTGTGAGTTTTTTCTTTTTATTTCGCTTGATCATCGTCCTACATTATCATGTTTTTTTTATTCTCTAAACTGATCCCTTTTCTCACTGTTGTGTTTGTTTCTCTCCTCGATTCTGTCCCTTTTTATCGGCCGTACTGTTTCTTTCACTTGATCAAATCTGATGATTGAACAAAAAAAATTGTTTCTTGTTTGGGATATCTAAAATTTAATGTATTTCTTTTGGCCTTGACTGAAGATTCATGTTATAGTGTTTGATCTTACAATGCTGTGATGTAATAATGTAAATGAGTGTTTTGAGTCTATGATTTTGAGTGATTCAGCTTCTACTTTTGCAGTGAGTCTTTTTTTTTTCCTGATTTTGAAGTAGAGATATAAGGTATTCGTAAAAAGTTACTGTTTTGTTGCTGATGAGTGGTGGATTCTTAATCCCAATCTTCCTTTTTGATTTATTTAAGAACACCTATCAATGATTTTTTAATTATTATATCATATTTTATAAGCCCTTCTTGAATAAGAATAAGAATGTGACACTAACATCTTTTCTCTCTGTTTTGCTACATTTATCTAACTTACTTTAGTTTCTTTGGTGTTTTATTTATCAAGGGACTACTTGGAGGTGAAAGTTTGCATTTTTCTCTTGTGAGTGTATCTTTAAGATGGATCAGAGAGTAAATGAGCCAGAGTTTGATGAATTTGAGAAGCTTCTTGGTGAGATTCCTAAAGTTACTTCAGGATACGATTATAATAATCGTTACCCTATGTGTTTGAGCTCAAATAGATCATCATCCATTGCTAAATCATCTCAATTCCAAGAACAAAATCTTCCTGATGACACTCCATTTGCTGAGGCTAGCTTAAACTTTGGAATGATCACAAACCAATCTCATCCTTACCATTCCCCAAGTACCTCACCTTGTTTATATGATTCAAGAACGCTTAGGAAGCTGCATCAATTTGGATACTATCCAACTGCTCAACCTCAGCCTCAGCATCAGTCCTTGTCTCACTATCCATCATTGGATCCTCCTATGAATTGGAGGCTTAAACTGCAAGAAGATCAGTACTTGTCTATGAACCCTCATTTCCTTTATGGTTATAATAACAATAACCAGAGCATTGATATTGCTCCTAGACAGGAACATTTCGATTATCGCCAGGCTGAACAGCCTAACAGACACTTTTGTATGAATGGAGAAGGTGATGATGATGATGATAGGGTAAGGAAAATGTACTATCCAGAGAAGATTTTAATGAGATCACAGCTAGGTTTAAACACACCTAAACTCATAAGGTATGGTATTGGAGAAGAAGATCTGCCAATGAGTCTCAACAATCTGACATTGCATCCTCAAAAGTATAACTCTCTAGCTGAAGCAAGAGGGAAGATATATTACATGGCCAAAGATCAGAATGGTTGTCGCTTCTTGCAAAGAAAATTTGCAGAGAGAGATGGGAATGATATAGAGATGATCTTTAATGAGATCATTGACTATATTAGTGAGCTTATGATAGATCCTTTTGGGAATTATTTAGTTCAAAAGCTGCTTGAAGTATGCAATGATGATCAGAGGATGCAGATTGTTCATTTCATAACTATAAAACCAGGATTGCTTATTCAAATCTCTTGCGATATGCACGGGTAAAAAACTCAAGCTGTCCTTTCGATATAAATGTCGCGGTTAGTACTTGATCTGATGTGATGTTTTTTTGCAGGACTAGAGCTATTCAAAAGATTGTTGAAACGGTTAAAAGACAAGAGGAGATTTCACTAATCATATCTGCTTTGAAGCATGGTATTGTGAGTTTGATAAAGAATGTAAATGGTAATCATGTTGTTCAACGATGCTTACAGTATTTGTTACCTCATTGTGGAAAAGTAAGTAACTTTCTTAATTTACAGTTTTTTCTTCATTAATGATTCACTCTAATGGGATCCATTGTTTTTGTTCTTTAGTTTCTTTTTGAAGCTGCTATTAGCCATTGTGTTGAGCTAGCAACTGATAGACATGGATGTTGTGTTCTACAAAAATGTCTTGGCTATTTGGAAGGAGAACAACAACAACTTTTAGTCTCTGAAATTGCTTCTAATGCCTTACTTCTATCTCAAGATCCCTTTGGGTATATATTCTTTTTTGATTCTCTCTTTCTTAAAGCTATGAATCCAAAGATGAACACTTTTTGTTTTGTTTTTGCAGAAACTATGTTCTTCAATATGTGTTTGAGCTTCAGCTTCAATGGGCAACATTTGAAATTCTAGAGCAATTACAAGGGAACTACACTGAGTTATCGATGCAGAAATGTAGCAGCAATGTAGTTGAGAAATGTTTGAAACTAGCTGATGATAAACTCCAAGCTCGTATCATAAGAGAACTCATAAACTATGGTCGTCTTGATCAAGTAATGTTGAATCCTTATGGAAATTATGTCATTCAAGCAGCTCTTAGACAATCCAAGGTAATTAAAATAGAAAACAACTCTTGAATTCGATTCAGATTCAATCTCTAAAAGATCATATGATTGCAGGGGAGTCTTCATGGTCTTTTGGTTGATGCTATTAAACTTCACATCTCATCTCTTCGTACCAATCCTTATGGTAAAAAAGTCCTCTCTGCATTGAGCTCCAAGAAGTAATTCAGCAGGTAATAAAAGAACCCTAATTAAATTTCAAAACTTTTTTTCTTTTCTCTGTGGGTTTTATTGTTAATTTGTTTTTTTGTTGACAAATGCAGGATTTGTAGCAAAAATGTGAGGTGTTTGTTGTTGGTGAAGTTATCTTGTAAATGTAACTTAATAAGAGAGGTTTTTGGTTTCAAGAATGGCTTTAATCTAATCTACAACTACTTTCTTTGTTGTACAATTTTTAAGTATCATATCAAATCTTTTTTTTTTCTATATTTTATAATCTTGATTATCCAAAATTTTCGGAGCCTAAATCCATCAAATATCTTTGATTGAGATATCAAAACCGTAATTATCATCAATTTAGGGTTGTTATGATTTTGTGCTGCCGATTTATTATATTTTGGGAATAGTTTCTTGTGGGAGAAGTAATGGGTATTTGAATTAAACAAAATATATTTGAGTAGTGAAAAGATGGATGGTCAAGATTCAAAAAGATGTTTTTGGCTTCTCATAATTCATAAGTGTTGGACCAATAGTATTCACTATTTTTAAAATACAAATAAAAGTAAAGTGTAACAATCATGTCTTACTAGATAGATGAACTGATCGTGTCTAGAATATTATAAAGTGTTAAATAATGAAACCCCACATATTTATTTGAGTCAATGTGTCAAATTCACATAGGTGTGTCAAAGCATTTTATGCTTAAACATCAAAGAGTCAATACTNGGAAAAAAAAAAAAAAAAAAAAAAACTAGTGCGTTTAATCTTAGGTTGTTTTTTTGTTTTGTTTTTTTTTTTTTTTTGATCAAATTGCTTTCATTCAATACTTAAGAGGTGTTCATTACATAGGATTGGAGTGCTTGCTTTGCCAAAGCATCAGCATCCCCATTACATAATCTAGAAATAAATCTGATTTCAAAGAAAGAAAGCTTTGAGGATATAATCTTTATATCTTCCATTACACCATACAGCTCTGTAATGTGGTTCCTTGTCTTCCATGCTTTCGCTATAATCCGAGAATCAATGTTAATGATCAAGTTCAAGATACCTCTTTGGGTTACTTGTTCTAAAGCTTCACGAATTGCTAAGCACTCTGCCAATAGAGGAGATCTAACAAACTGTTCCACTCTAACGAATTCAACCTGGGAATGGTTTGGATTCTTTAAGATTGCAGCTAGGCCGGCTGTTTTGGATCGGCCACACCAAGCTGCGTCCGTATTGCAAGTGGGAACTGAGTCCGGAGGTGGATTACTCTCGATCAGTCTGGTAGAGGTAAGAACCGTATGAAAGGGTTGTGCTTCTTGCCACTCTCTCGCATTAATTAATGCTCTTTCTACCGTTTCTGCCTCCGAGAGAAAGCGATCTTGAAATATTCGATAGTTTCTGCCAATCCATAACGACCAAATGATCCAGGCAGGGAGATTTGTTTTGTTTATACCTGTAGGTGGCAGGCTAGACAGAGCCGAAAACGTTGTCCAATTCGAGTTAAATGAGTTCATCGAAGCTGGGTTTAAGGGATTCAACAATGGTGCTAATTTCCAGACTTTCTTAGCAAAAGCACAATCAAAGAACAAATGGTTTATTGATTCTGTTTCTCCACAGATTTTGCAAGCGGGATTCTGAATGATAGACCTTGTCCATAGGCGTTCGTTTACTGGCAAAGCATTATGATTTGCTCTCCAAAGCAGTAGCTTAATCTTGTTCGGAACTTTCTTTGCCCAAACAGTTGGAATCCATCCGAAAGACTCTGTATTTGATCTACTAAGATTATCGACTCTAACTCTTGCTTCATTGACAGCAGAAGTATAGCCTGTTCTTGTGGTATATTCTCCATTAGGAGACTTAAGCCAGATAAGAGAGTCAGGGGCTCCAGCTCTGCTTGGTTTGATATTTAAGATAGCTTCTTCCCACACAGGTAAGGTTGCTTTAATCTTTTCTCTATCCCATTCTAGAGAATTAGGCCGAAACAGGGATGAGACTAATTCATTAGATTCAATTTCAGTGGCTGGGCCTATTGGTCGTTGTTGCGATAAGTGATCAAGCCAAAAATCTCCCCAAATTTTGATATCTTCACCATTTCCCACGGACCAACCCATATTCTTTTTGAGCAAATCACGGCCAATCAAAATACTCCGCCAACCATGTGAAACTGAAGAAGTGGCTACACAATTTAGAAAGGATCCTTCATGAAAATATTTCCCTTGTAAGGTGCGGGCAAGAAGGCATTGTGGGTTTTTAATGAGGCGCCAACTTAGCTTGGCCAACATGGCATCGTTGAAACATGGTATATCTTTGAATCCGAGTCCTCCTAATCCTTTTGAATTTGTCATCTTGTCCCAAGAGATCCAAGCCATTCTCTTTTCTTGAGTTTTTGAATCCCACCAAAATCTAGTTAAGGCCGACTTAATTCGGTTGCAAAGTGATAGGGGGAGCTTAAAGCAAGACATAGCAAAGGTTGGCATTGTGGAAAGAACACTCTTCAAAAGCACCATTTTTCCGGCGGTTGAAAGAAATTTTGTTGACCAAGATAGAGCTTTTTGCTGGATTCTATCAACAATACTTGTGAAGATATCCTTTTTCCTTCTACCGAAGTATTCCGGTAATCCAAGATATTTTCCAAGTCCACCTTTCTTATCTATGTGAAGATCTCTTTTGACTCAATCTTTTAGAGTTGTTGGTGCTTTCCTTGAAAAGAAAATGGCCGACTTTTGAAAGTTTATGACTTGACCGGATGCAAGTGAGTACTCATTAATGATGGTCTTCAGAGCTTGTACACTTTGTTTATTAGTTCTACAAAAGAACATTGTGTCATCCGCAAATAATAGGTGGTTGATTCGTGGGCTATTCCTAGCTACCTTGATTCCTTTAAGCTCCTTTTTCCCACTCGAATTTTTACAAAGCCCAGAGAGTACTTCGCTACAAAGAATGAAGAGGTAAGGAGAAAGTGGATCGCCTTGACGGATTCCTCTTTCGGGAATTACCTTTCCTTTAACTGAGCCATTTAAGAGGAAGGAGTACGTCACCGTAGAAATGCATTGGTGAATCCAGTGAATCCATCTTTGGTGGAAACCCAATCTCTGTAGAACTAAGGTTATAAAGTCCCATTCCACTCTATCGTAAGCCTTACTCATATCCGTTTTGACGGCCATTGAACAATACTTGGTAGCTTTAGAATTTTTTAGGAAGTGTAAGACTTCATGAGTTATCAAAACATTATCCGAGATCGCTCTTCCTTTGACAAAAGTCGACTGATTATCCGATACTACCAATTTCAAAATAGGTTGAAGTCTTCTCGATAAGAGCTTTGAGATAATCTTATAATATACGTTGCATAAGGCAATAGGTCTGTAGTCAGAAATCTTTCTCGGACCATGTATCTTTGGTATTAGTCGTATGTGAGTTTCGTTAATGGTGCCGGGTAGGGTACCCGTACTTATAAAAGATTGGATTTCCTCTGTAATTTTGTCCCCCATGGACTCCCAATTTGCTTGGAAAAAGGAAGCCGAAAATCCATCTGGACCCGGTGCTTTGTCAGGATGAATAGAGAATAAAGCATCTCTCACTTCTGCTAAGGAAGTGTCTCGAATCAAAACTTCATTCTCTGCATCTGTTACTTTGTGAGCCAGAGATTTATTTATGATCTCTTCTTTGTTTCCAGTCACTGTAGAAAAAAGTTTTGTGAAATAATTCACTATCTCCTTTGTGATCGTCTCCTCTTTGTGATGGATTTGGCCGGCTTCATCTTCGATTACAGTAATATTATTTATTGCTCTTCGACCTTTGGTAACAGCATGAAAGTATCCAGAATTGCGATCTCCTAGACTCAACCAAAGTAATATACTCCTTTGTCGCCAATACGACTCTTCCGCCATATAGGCCTTCTTCAAATCATCGTTAATTCTGGTAATCTCAGATTGAAGGCTGTTTGGATTTTCCATAGCTTCATTAAGTTCGAAGCGTTTTTCTTCGATTAACATTTTGCTATTTCGTTTCTGCTCTTTATGCCACTCAATTATGGCTGATCTAGATTTAGCTATTCTGTTTTTGATAGGTTGAGGAGTAGGAGATAACCAGAATGGTTCAATCCTTGCTTTCACTTCAGGGTTATTGCTCAGTGATCTATCAAATCTGAATACTCATTTTCTTCTTTTCTTCGATGTATCAAAGTGTGATATGATGGGCTTGTGATTCGAGCCCTCAAAGTGAAGATACTCGCTCCTGCTAGATGGATATTTTTCGAACCAGTAGCTATTAGCCATAGCTCTATCTAGGCGACATCGAATGATTTGATCACTTCGAGATCCTCTCCAAGAGAGTGGGTTTCCGGAATGCTTGAGATCAAAAAAATCACATTCTGAGATGAAAGTTCGGAAGTCGGAGAAGGCTCCTTCAGGTCGCTCTGGTCCTCCATATTTTTCCAGATTATTAACAATGTCGTTAAAATCGCCTGTTATGAACCATGGATCGTTTCTGATCTTAGCTTTTTCAGAGAGATTTTGCCATAATAAACGTCTCTGTGCTTTGTCGGTATCTCCGTAAATAAAAGAAGCATAACATAAATTTCCTTCAATAGATAGACGGGTTTCAATACAATTTTTCCCAACATGGGTAAGTTCAACGACAATATCAGATTTCCAGAACAAGCCAAGTCCTCCGCTACCATGTCCTTGAGGTGGTACTAATACATTGTGATCATATCCGAGTCCATTTAGCTTTTCTAACACGACTGAATCAGGGTTTTTGGTCTCTGAAAGGAGAACACATCGGGGGAAAATACCTTTGTGATCTCCTTGATTCTTAGAACTGTCACGGGATTCCCCAACCCTTGACAGTTCCAAGCCACTATCTTTAAGGAACGGGATTGGATGGACCTTGAAAATCCATTCTGCGTTTTGAGATAGCTGGTATTAAAGCTGTGTCAGGGTTTATAGCAACTGAAGATGTCTTTGCATTTGCTGATCGTGTAGCTGTCCCTGTTTTATATTTTCGTCTTGGAGATATCTTGATTTGAGGAACCTGTCTTTTCCTTGAACTAGTTCCTGCATCAGTTCTTATACTCGAGGCTTTATCCTTGACCAATGGAGGTCTACCAAGTCTTTTTTTTGCTGGGATTCGAGGATTAGAAATTGCTTCTGGTTCTTGTAATCTATGAGTAGCTGGGATTCTCACAGAGGCCTGATGAGAAGGGGGAATTTCCTATGAGTTTTGAGCAAGGATGTTAGTTAAAGCTACTCTTGTAGCTGCTTCTTCAAATTGCCCATTAACCTCTGCTTGTTGGACTCTAAGACGTCGGGCTGCACTTTCTGTAGGATCTCCACATAGAGTATACTGGTCCATCACCTCTTTAACTGTATCTGTCGCTTGTTGCAGAAAGTGGTGTGGGACTAAGGTAGATACATTTCTCTCTGCCTCCTTAAGATGTGAGCTCTGAGGGTTCTCTGTAGCAGGGAGAGTAATATGGATATTCTGTGTTGTTAGCTGATCAACATCTGGATTTTGATTAGTTTGTTCACCCTGTCTAGTTGCTGAATTTGAGAAAGAAGCTGAGGAGTGTAATCTGTTTGATTCTATCCATTTGCCTTTTTGGAGTCTGTTGTAGGGTTGATATCGATCACCTCCTGCTCTAGTTGAATTTCTCTGATTACTTTCCTTTTCCCGAAAGTAAGATGGTCTTGAATAGGGTCTGTTATATTCTTGAGAGGTTCCTCTGTTGTAGGATCGGTTTCCTCTTTCTGTACCCGCAGAGGATCTCCTTTGCTCATGATTATCAATCATAGCTACTGTTCGGCCTGAGGCCAGAGGGTTCATAGCCTGAGAGATTGACCTGTAAGACCTTGTACTTGGTGTTTGTCTGTGAATTGAGGCTGGTAGAGCAAAGGGTTCCTTGGACAGTTTAGACTCAGAGTCTTTGAACAAGCAAAAATTTTCTTCATGGTCCAGTCTGAAGCAAAAAGTACAATGTTTCTCTAGTTTCTCATAAACTAGGTTTATCGTTAGATCATCACCTGAAGCAAGTTCTACAACTGATGTCATCATCAAAGGGAGGAGGGCGTTAACATGGACTTTCATTTTAGCTGCTATATCAGAGATTTCCACTGCTTCAACCCAGCCTATATCTTTCCCAATATTGTACAGTAGCTTTTCTGTCCTTAGTTGGATAGGGAGACCTTGAATCCTAATCCAGAATGGGATTAGGGAAGGGAAGGAAAGAGACAAGCTTGGTTCCCATTTTTGAAGGATCAGCATCCACCTACCAAAATGAAAAGGTCTGTTATCAAGAACAAACTGTAGGTCATGTTCTGAACCAAACTTAAAGAGGAAACATCCATTCCCTAGGTCTGCTCCCACTGGTTTTGTTTCTGTTTTCCAGAAATCAGCCATGTAGGGAATAAGATTCCACATTCTTTGGGCTTTGGGGTTTGTAATTCTTCCCATAAGAGCATGATTATTAATCAAGTTGGTGTTATCTTCTTCAGTAGCTCTGATTCTACCAGATCTTGGAGGTTCATGTCCATGAGCTACACTTTTACCTTTTTCAGCATAAGAAAATCTTTTGGCCATCTTGAATATTCAGGATAGACGTTCTTTTGTGGTAGTAATTCACTCAAAGAGCGTAAAAGTAGTACCAGGTACTAAAAAAATTCTTTCTCTAACAGAGAAGTAAATGTTGAGTTAAAAGTTAATGCAAGATGTCAAGCTAAGACCTAACCTCGTACTCAAGTAAGCACATCAACCATTGTAAGAGTAAATGAGGAGAGAGGGTGAGAGCTGGTATGAGGTCTGGTAACACTCGTATCTGCTTTCTTCAGAGCAAAGGTAACAAAAATGAAGATTTTCCTCTGTTTCGTGACTTTGTGATGTAGAGAAGAGGCTTAGTTCCGGTAAGTTTCCGGTGAGAAAGAGGTTTTGAACTAATGTCAACGAAAGGAGTCTATTTTGGGAAAAGAGATTCAAAAAATATAGCCTGCTTTATGTTAATTAAGGCTCACAGGAGCTATATCAGTGAAAGAAACAGAAGCTATGCTAGCTTAAGGAAAAGGAAAGGTGAGACTTCTGTCCAAAGGCTTGGGAACCGGGCCTGGGAGCAAAAATCTCTCTCTCTCTCTCTCTCTCTCTAACATTTTTTCACCGTTTTTAGTTGTTTTTTTGTTTTAATCTGTTTTAATATGGTTCTGTTTCTACTATTTTTTTAACTTTCGATTTATGAACTACAACTCATCTCATCCGTTCAATAGTTCAAACTATGAGATATACATTTGTGAAATAAGTAGTTAAATTTAAACTCTGATGATAATCAATATACTATTAATTATTCATCTTCGTTCGTTTCTTCTTTCGACCCAATTTTTATTAGTTACATAAATGCATTTAGGGGATATATTCAAACAAAAATTTGAGGTGATTTATGTTTTAGTGAGTTTTTGGATTATTTTAGTTAGTTTATGCGATTTGTTTTAAAATCATCTAAAATCTTATATAAAACCATGAGATTTGAAAATGTATAACAATTGGAAAATCTTACATAAAACCAAGAAACTTCACTAAAATATTATAAAGTCACTAGAAATTTACTTTTTGAAGTACTTCAATAACCGTAGGCTTCACAAGATTTTTTTAAATTCTTATTTGAATAACACTAGATCGGATAAGACTTTTAAAAAAAAAATTAAATAACATTAGTTTTATCATTTTAATACAAACCATTCTGATTCCGTAATCCATATCTAATACAACCCCTTCATTCTTTTATCAACTCTTTTTTTTTCTTTCTAATTAGCATTTAAACTTTTCTAGCAGAGTAAGTACCTCTTTCAATCACATTTTAGTAGTAACTACGACAAATAAATTTAAAAAAGTGGTGTATGAGATATTGCTATTAGAGATATGTTTTTTTTTTTTTGATAAAGTATTAGAGATATGTTAATAATGTTATAATATTACTAAAGATATGTGACCTAGTCTTACACTCTTACAATTAATAATAAGTAGTTGATTGCTATTAAAAATATGTTATAATACTATTAAAGTTATATATACAACTATGATGGAAGACGATATATCAACTCGAGAATACAAAATATATATTTGAGTGTTGGTTTAGATAGATAAGTGGTTGGATTATAGTTGTAGATTTATTTTTGTACAATTTCACAAACAAAATTACTGGAAGGGCTCTACCTATATCATTATAAAACATCTTATAAATAGTGAATTTATTAATTTATAAGAATCAATATATTTTTGTATCACACTTTTGATGTAAAAGCATTGAGATATCCAAGCTTTGGTACGTAGATGATTGGTTGAATTGTAATTACCTAATTACATTAGTTGTTGTACAATTTTGTCTAAATATGTTTTTGTTGTAGTTTTATTTTTTATTTGTAAGAAAAACTAATAACCTTAAAAAATTAAGAAAAGGTGTTCTAGAAAATAAAATCAAACATGAACAAAACCCTATTGTGGTCCAGATGTTAGTGCGATAAAAAAAACATGAACAAACCAAAAATGTGATCATATTTTTGAAGGAGGTAAAAAAAATGAAATTACGTACAAAATATGATATGAATACATTATTGGAATTAAAAAAAATTCTAACTATTTAAGGAGCGTAAAATTTTTTACCGTCGAATCAATCAAAATCTTGATCAGTTTAATTTAATAGTATGATGTTAGTTTAATTTGTGTCTGATTTAAACCAAATATATATTTAATTCCTTAAACAAAATTGGGCTCAATCATTTTATGTTTAAAATTCTTAATTCGGTTTGGTAACCATATTGGTATTGGTTCACTTTTTCAGTTGGCTTTAAAATCGGTAAAAACAAAAAAAAAAAAGTCAGATTTGTTAAAAATTCTGAGTTTTACCAATTAAGTCTGACTCATGTCAGATTTGTTAAAATATCCGGCCTTTTTTTTCCTTTACTAGCTATTTAGTTTATAAGTTATAACAGAGTCACACACAGAGACAAATCGTAGAGATCAAATCGTTGTCATTAAGAAAAACAAAAAGTTCCATTTTTGTTGAGATAAGAGAGACATGGTGTTCCGAGGCAGGACGGTGATGTCGGTAGCTCATATATCGGCTGATAATTTTCAACGATTACGGTGTATTCCACCGTCGGATCGAATCAGCAGCGTCGAGATGTTGGAACTCGTCTGCTTTTTCCCGCTCCAGCAATTGGGTCGGTTCGTCTTGTGGTTTTGTGTTCCACCGCCAGAGATTTTATATTTCGGTGATATTGATAACGATGATTTTGATGAATTATCATCATCATCTTCTTCTTCTTCTTCTTCTTCGACTGTTACACGTCATAATTACTATTATCTTCATTTGGAGTGACGTTTTTTATTTTCTATCTGAGTTTTTGCTTGTAAAGTTCTTTTTGTATAGCAAAAGTATTGGGTTTTGTGTTTCTTAGATCGTTGGATAAAACGAGTTTGTTTCTTAATCATGGTTTATACTTTATAGAAACCAAAAGTCATGAATCTGAGGTGATGTATATACAGTTTAGATTTCATCATCTTAGTGAGTCAAAGGAGTTTGCTTTTGACCTGTCGAAATCTTTCTTCGAAAATTCGGTTTGATATGAAAATGTTTAGTTAGTATAGCTTCCATAATGTGTCTAACCAGGAGATTAATGGAGATTAAGAATTTGGAGCTCATCGAGCTTAATACTCTAGCTAGAAGTTTAAGGTAGATCAGTCTATTATGGTATTTGCATACTTTTGTGTTACCAGAAAACATTGTGGATGTAATGTTCTAGTTTGTGAGATTAGTTGTTTGTTGAAGACTTGAAGAGCGTTTTCGGATATGGAAAGGTACATTGATCAAATCTTTAACTCAATTGGGTCTATTTTCTGACAAAGTCTTAACCCTTTTTTCTTTTCTTTTTTTGATATGTATGATAGATGATGTGTTATCTTCGGACTGGAGTAGTTTTCTGTATACGAGGAGGAAGATCTATTTCCGCAAAACGTCCAACTGTCCAAGTTAAAAGGTCTCCGGATCTTTTGGGGTGTTTTAAATTTAAGATCGAATTTCAAAATCTTAGAGAATCCAATATTTTGAGAAATAGTCCTTCTTTTTGTATAGTTAATATCTTTTTGAGGATTTGTTCACAAAGGTAAATCTTAACAATTTTTCAATGTAAAGTGAATATTGCATTTCTAATATTTTGCATACATATNATGGTCTTATAGGGATAGGTTGGTGCAACTAGTTTCTTAAAATGGGTGAAAATTCAGAAATGTAAAACGTTAGAAAATAGAGAGACTAATTGTGTAGTTCTCATATCTATTTTGGGCCGGTCTACTATGAATATGGGTCCATGTCTTTTTTCTAAATAGAACTTACAAATTTGAAGAGGTTGCATTGCTTTGTTGTGTTGTGTGGAAGGATTCTCTCTACTTACCAAGTTAGAGTTTTAGTAGAAGGTTTTAAGCATGCTCCATCAATGTGGTCAAATTGGAGCATGGATCGAAACTTTGCAGGAATATTAAAGAATTTGGAACAAAATTATTTGTCCTATGTAGTTTTATTTCAAATTCTGAACAGAATGAGATGAGAATAAAGTTTAAATTACTAGAAACATATCTTTAAAAAGAACGATTTTAGAAAAATGTTCACTTATGAACGGAAAAAAAAATTCAATTGTTACTCTAGGAAATGACACATGCGAGAAATGTGTGTTCGGTGTTCCAACAGGATCTCTTTTGTTCTATAAATCATATTTCTATTTCAATCTTTTATATTCTGGTAACTTGTTTCTTAACCCACTAGGTTATGTATTTCCAGCCTCTCTTTGTCCATCAAGTTCTAAGTCGAGTTCATTAAATATAACATAACTAAACAACCCGAAAAAATGTGATGATATATAAGCTTAAGCTCCCTCGCCTCAGTCGATCCCAGGTTCTATGGTACGGTATTACCAAGTTCCTTGAGGTTAAAAGGGCTCTAGAATCTGTTGTTTCGGCATCTTGCTATGGAGTGCTTCTTATGGTAATGGAATGTGAGCCAATGTCTAGTCTTGGATCCTTCAGAGTTCTCTGGATGAAAGAGGAGCTGTCATGCTATGTGCGTGAAGTCTCCACCGACCCAGATCCAGGTTCTTCATCTAAAGTCGTCTCTCTTTTACCTTC
>OVAV01000386.1:0-19362 GCA_900406375.1 Iberis amara | reverse complement strand
ATATATATATATATATATATATATATATATTATTTTTTACAATGATTTTAGGGAAAATAATGAGTGGAAACTAATTATAATCACATTTGACATATTTTGGCAATATCGTCGAAATATGCCAAAATAGAGAATATGGACGAATGGGAAAAAGATATTTTCTTGTTTTAATCATTTATCAATATAATCTTTCAAATGGGAAAAAGGTGTTGTGATCAATAGAGTCGCATCATATGAATGCAGATTCATTATCAAGTGGCTTACATTGTATCACATAAAACATATGAGATATTATTTGTCGGTTTTCATTATCAAAGAGTACCATACCAATATAACATCGAATGACAACTATATAAATAGATCTGACTTTAAAACCACTCGATTTCCAACACATCTTTAACCATAACAAACATGTCTTATGCATTCAATTGAGTCCATTCAATGATATCAAATCTGAACTAACTAAACCTAATTAAACTTTGAAAACTATTATATAAATCTGGCCAAAGCCACAGGAGCTTTACTTAACACCGAGGAAAAATGGAGAGTATTGTGAGGAACAAGCAAGTGATACTTAGAAACTATGTGAAAGATGTCCCTAAAGAATCTGATCTAATGATACTCACAACTTCAGACACCATGGAGCTTAAGGTTAAGCCAGGATCAAAAGAGGTTCTTATAAAGAATCTTTACTTGTCTTGTGATCCTTACATGGGGATCCTCATGAAGGAACCAACTCCTTCAACTTTAGCACTTATGGATGCTTTTGTCCCTGGCAAGGTAACAAGTATACGTACATATATAGACACAAAGCACACAAAGGTTTTTAAATGTTGTTAATGAAATTTTGCAGCCTATAGCTGGATTTGGAGTTTCTAAAGTAATAGATTCTGACAATCCTGCATTTTCAAAAGGAGATTTTGTTTATGGATTTGTGGAGTGGGAGGAATATAGTACTATTAACCCTATTGGTTTATTCAAGATTGATGATTTGATGTCAATATCAATGTTCCTCTAAGCTACTACATTGGAATCCTTGGTTAGTTTCGTATGTACATACAAATGTTTATTTTTTTGTCAATCAAGAGAAATTTGGACCGAGATTCCAGTCTTTGTTTTGGCCTAAAAAAACATGCAAATGTTATGATCCTATGTAGATGTCTTTAGTTTAGATATCAGTTCGATTTCGGTTCGAATTTTTTCGTTTTTTGGTTAACAGAATTTTGTTACCATATATTTATATCATATGTATTTTCCGAACAAGTTTGACAAGCTTGACTATTTAGGCCATATTTTACTATATATATGTTCTTAGGAGTGTTGAGTATGTATATCATTTCGGTTTTTATTCATATTTTTTAAATTGTTTTTATTAATAACATTTTGTTACCATATTTACATCATATCTATCTTTTTAACAGGTGCGCCAGGCTTGACTGCTTATTTCGGATTTTATGAGATATGTTCACCTCAGAAAGGAGAAACAATCTTTATCTCCGCAGCTTCTGGTGCAGTTGGTCAGCTTGTGGGTCAATTTGCTAAGTTGATGGGTTGCTATGTTGTTGGAAGTGCTGGAAGTAAACAAAAGGTAATTTGGTTCTTAATATATCAAAGGACTTCAAGATTTTGAACACTTTTGCTTTTCTCTCTTACATTGTTTGGTTTGGTTAATTCCACATAAAGGTCGATCTCTTGGTGAACAAATTTGGTTTCAATGATGCATTCAATTACAAGGAAGAGCCTGATCTTGATTCCGCCTTGAAGAGGTTTTTTTTATTTAAATATAGTTGAAAATTGGTTATAAAGAAATTTAGTCTATAGTTAATCCAAAAAGTACTAAAATTTCCAACTACTTTTTGACCAAATTCATCGAAAATTAATAGAATATTTTTTTCCCATGTATTTAAAACTCTCTCATTTGCTAACATGAATTTAATTGATATATTGGCAAAACTTTTCTGGTTGAATTCTGATGAAAGAAATATGTTTTGTTGAAAATTTGACAAAGATTTCTAACCAGTTTTTGACGAATTATACTACTCAATTTTTGATGAAATATATAGTTAGAAATTACTAAACCTATTTTCCAACCACATGTTTCAAACTACACATTTCTAGTCAGAAAATTTTCGTCTAATTTCCCATGAATTTAAATTTATCTCTTCTGCTAACATAAATTTAATTGAAAAATTTTAAAAACTTTTGGGACTGAATTCCAAAAATTCTTTCGTAAATATGTTTTGTTGATATTTTGACAGAGATGTCTAATTAATTTCCAACAAACTTTACCGTTTAATTTCGATGAAATAATTAATTAGATTTTTTATACTAAATGCTTACTAAACCTACTTTCTGAATTCTGACCACGTATTTTCAACTAAACATTTTTAATCAAAAATCATGTAATTATGTTTAGGTTATTTGATTTCCTATTATTTCGAATGTTGTCTTATATTAATTTCTTGTATCACAAATAAACAAAGTTTGTAACTAAATGCTTATTAAACCTACTTTCTGACCACAAAATCATTGGGTTACAATTTGGGTTGTTCAATTTTTGATTATTTGGGATGTTATTTTGTAGTAACAAAATCTCAATTTTTTGCAGATGTTTTCCCAAAGGCATTGACATATATTTTGAGAATGTGGGAGGAAAAATGCTAGACGCAGTACTATTGAATATGAATAGATTTGGGAGAATAGCTGTGTGTGGTATGATCTCTCAATACCATCTTGAAACAAGAGACAACATACAAAACTTACCCAACATAATTTTCAAGAGGATAAAGATGCAAGGTTTTACTACTTTGGAATTTTTAGATCGATATCCAAAGTTTTTGGAGTTTATGATTCCTTATATAAAAGAAGAGAAGTTAACGTACGTGGAAGATATTGTTGAAGGACTTGAGAATGGTCCTAATGCTATTGTTGGACTTTATCATGGACAAAACATTGGTAAGCAAATTCTTATGGTTGCTCGAGAGTAAAAGTTCTATAAATTGTTGGTATGGTTTTGTAGAACCTTATCAATNACCTTATCAATCTTTTTTTTTTTTTTTTTTGTCGATAGAACCTTATCAATCTTGTGTTCACAACAATAAAAAATATGTTAAATCAATGATTTTGGTTTCTGCTTGATTGATCGGGCTATAGAAATTTATTTAGTGTCCCTCGACAAGTTTTACACCTATAATATTTTCTTTTCTTTTTTTATAAAAAGTTTTAATATATTAATAGTATTGTCTATTAAAAACTCATATTACAAAGAAACCCATTTAACAATTCCAAAACCCTAAAACTCATTTACAAATAAACTTGGATTAAGGCTTCCTAAGGTTTAACATGGGCCTAAGCCCAAAGTAAAAAGCCCTAGTAACCCTAAATTTTTGTGGAGAACGCAACAAAAATTGCCGCCGTCTATGACCGCGGATCTCGCTGGAAAATAAAAGCGGTGAGCTGGCAGTAGCTCCAAACAACGAAGTTGAGTGACCAACATCACTGTCCATCGAGAATAGAAAGAAGAAAGGAGGAGGATGTTGGTGGAAGAGATACCGCGACTTGCCCTGAAGGAGGAAAGTAAATTTTTGGCAACTTAGGAAAATCCCTACACGAGTTTAGATATGGAAAAAACGCTCACCACGGTGGTCGAAACCCCCGCGCCACCACCGTGAGAAATTGTCTTCCTTCTCCTCCACCTATAATATTTTCACTCAAACTTTATTTTCTTATGTAAATCGCACACTTTCTACATACTTTTTAAATAATTAATGTCTTCATTTATTGTTTGTACATGTTTTTTTCCTTTTCTAAAACAATTATTTTATGAATTTAATTTCAGTATGAATTTAAAATAAAATTGAAGCTACAACGGTTTCTACTCAATCCTATAACAATTAATCTAGAGTTACACCTCCAACCAAAATTGTTACATTAATTCAGATATTATATGGTTTAAGAAATTTTAATTGATTCTATTTGAGTTTTAAAAATAAAATAATTTTTAAATAACACAATCTATCGTTATATTTTTATTTTTAAATATATTTCAGATCCAATAGAAAAATGAAAATATAATAATGAATAATAAAACAATAACAAAATTTTTTTCAAATTAACAGAACATAATTTATAATTCCATACTAATACATAATACATAATTTTAAACTATGCTTAGATTTATAAATTCCATAATAATAAATTCATTAATATGAAATACCATCAAAAGAAGTTCAAATTTCAAAAATACCACACACTCCCAAAAGTTTCAAAAATACCACACATTCTCAAATGTTCCAAAAATACCACAACATAAAAAGTGAATTTTAAGGGTTTAGAATTTAAAATTTTGGGTTTGGATTCACTAAATAGAGTTTAGGGTTTAGTTTTGAAGGGATATGATTTAGTTTTGGGGTTTTAGGGTTTAAATTTGAAGTTTTAAAGCTATTTCAAATTTTGTGGTATTTTTGGAACAAAAACAATTTGTGGTATTTTTAGAAAAAAATATAATATTTTTGGAATTTTTGAGAGTGTATAGTATTTTTAAAATAAATCTAATTTTTGTAGTATTTTTGAGAATTCTAATATTATGTAATATTGTTATGTATACCTAGAATCAAACTCTAGTTAAGCCCATATAATTTTTATGAGGCCCAACAAAAAGAAACTACGGCTATAGATACAACAGAGAACTCCTTTTGGATCTGTACCGATTCAAGTAGCTATGTGGATTCTATCATGGTTCACCGGAAGTTCTAAGCCATTAAATCCGGAGATAATCCAGACTCCAAAATCGGAAACTCCAGCTCCGGGAATGAACGGAGCTATAGAAGTTCCTCGGCCAGATCGCGCGACGGTTTTCGAATTCGGCTCCGTTGCAGCTACCGGAGATAGAGTCACTCTCGCCGGATATTGCCCCGTTTCCGACGATCTCGAGCCTTGTCGTTGGGAGATTCTTCCTGCTGATGGAAAAGATGCTCCGCAATTTCGCGTCGTCTTCTGAAGAAATCGAGAACTTGTTCTTCGAGAGAATTGTATTGGTTTGGTAATTTCATCGTTTGATTTTCACATGAAATTGAACTAAAGTTGTTATCTTTAGCAAAGTGATGGATCAATTTGCGATATATTGGATTGGTTAATTTTTGATAAACAGAAACCAAATTGAAAATTAGTGACATTTATAGTTGCTCAGATTGAAATTGGAGATAAGACCCAACTAATCTCTGCTAGTAGTTAAAAAATGCTAAATAAATACTAAAGAAATTCTCAAAAATACTATTTTTTGTAGTTCCTTTTTGATATAAAAAATGTTTCTTTTATAAAATACCGAAAATTTAGAATTTAATCTAAATCATTAATTCAATTTTTTAAAAATTTAAAATTCAATTTTTACATCTTCAAACTTAATTAATTTTGGAATAACCTAATTACTCCTAAAAGTTCAATAACAAAAATTCCATAAAATATCATCAAAACTAATGAGAAAAATAAGCATACTACATAATCTTAATTATTTTTCAAAATATTTTCTACATAAGTATTATGAATTTAAAAAATTTACAATTTAATTTTTGTTGTTTTGAGTTTATTAATTACTATTTAAAGTTTAGATCTATTTTAAATTTAAGATATTTTATGAAATAAATAAATATAGAATATTTTAAAATGTGGTATTTTAGAGCAAAAAAAAAGTATTTTTGAGAATTAATCCACAACATATCAATCTAATAGCATTTGCATAATATCATATTCGAACTTTGATTTATGTGATAAACACTAAACCGCATGTTATTCCTTTCCAAAAAGAAAAAAAGAGAGCTAGATATCAAAATGCAAGAAGCTCTCTTCTAATTCGAAGTCAAAGAAGATAAACAACAATGTCAAAGTGATAAGATAACCATTGATGAATCCATCAAGTTAAACCCCATTACCATTAGCTGAAGTCCTCTTTACCGTACTGATATAAAGAACTGCATCCAAAGAAACCACATCAAAACTCAAAAGTGAACCACACATACAAAAAAGAAGTAAGAAGAAGATGAATGTTTAAAGATCTTAGATTACCATTGTTTCCGCGGATAAAGGCATCACCATATTTGTTCTTTAGCTGCCCATTTACATACTCTTCTGTTTGCTCCATTGCTATGTTCATATACCCATCAAGACAAGCAAGTATGCCTGTGTATTAAAGATTTCAAAGAGTTATCAAGAACTCGACCGGAATCTGGATTCTTGGGAGAAACATTAGTAAAAAAACCGATTGAAATGTTCCTAGAGATCACCATTGATATATATAATAAACTCATTGGTAGGGTTGGGCGTTCTCGGTTCGGGTCGGGTAATTCGGGTAATTTGGATAGTATTGATTAGTATCCATTTAGAAACCATTAAAAATTTGGGTCGGTTCAGTTCGGGTATGCTTCGGATCGGGTCGTTTCGGGTAAATTTATAAAGAACCAATATGGAATAAAACAAATTTGGGTCCGGTTAAAAACGGTTATTTTTATCCAAATTACCTCTTAAGACCCGAAATATAATCAAAAACCAAAATTACCCAATAATATTACTTATATATATAAATACATTCGGGTCTGTGGGTACCCATTCGGGTTTCGGTTCGGTTTCCATACTAAAAATTATAAAACCATTCGGATTATTTGAAAATACGGTTCGGTTTTGCTTCCGGGTTTTTCGGTTCGGTTCGGGTAAAATGACCAGCCTTACTCATTGGTACCATTAACATGGCCAAGTCAAAACTTCTAACATAAAATGCCGCTACAAAACTAACCTCTATAGCCATTAAAGAATCTCAAGAAAAAGAAGAAGAAGATAAGTAAAGAGACTTACCACGATAATCAACACCAGAATTGAGTTTAACAACAACAGGTCTTCCACGAATCGATTTGAGGAAATCTGCAGGTGTCTTTGTACTTCCAGAAACTTTCTCTATACCTCCACTCATCCTTTCTTTAAAGATCTGAAATCAAATTGGTTTCTTAAGTTTTTGAATAGCTAAAACGATTCAGGAACCCTAAAGCTCTAAACTTTCATTTTCGATTTCGTTGCAATAGTAAAGAAAAAATTGAAACTTTTTAGATGGGTTTAAGGAACAAAGAAGAAATCCATACCTGACTTGCTTGATTCGAGAGAGATCTTTCTGTTCGATTTTGACAAGAGCGAAGAAGTAATGAATCGTTTCCACGAGTGAGATTGTGAGAATAACCTAGTGGTTTTATTATTATATTTTTGGGTCATTCTCAAAAATACCATCAAAAACTAGTTTTATTCCAAAATACCACAAACTCTCAAAAGTTCTAAAATACCACATTTTTTTCAAAAATATCACAAAAATGTTTTTGTTCCAAAAATACCACAAAATTTGAAATAATTTTAAAACTTCAAATTTAAATCCTAACGCCCCAAAACCAAACCCTACCCCCTTCAAAATTAAACCCTAAACTCTATTTACTGTACCCAAACCCAAAATTTTAAATCCTAAACCCTTAAAATTTACTTTTTTATATTTATGGTATTTTTGGAACATTTAATAGTGTGTGATATTTTTGGAACTTTTGGGAATGTTTGGTAGTTTTGGAATTTGAACTTCTTTTGATGGTGTTTCAATGAATTCCTTTATTTTTTTTAACGACTATAAACTTTATTTATGTAAGATCATTGTTTACAATTAAGAGTAATTCTATTGGGCATGCGTTATAAATTGAAAGCTCAATACTATTAGTTAAAGCCAACTTGGCTAAATAATATGCACAGGTATTCTGAGTCCGTGGGCATGATTGTAGAAGTATATCTGGCATTTGACTCCTCCAAAATTGGAAAGATCGAACGTAATGTTGGAGCCGTAAATGATACCTCTGTGTAAGTAAGAGCTTGATGATATCTTGATTATCTCCTTCAAAATGACTTTGGAGTAACCTAGTCGATGTACACACGTCATTGCCCAAAGCAAGTCCGTTAATTCCGCTTCTTCTATAGTATGACGATCGTCATATCGTCGGTGACCACAATGGAGGAAGCGTCCATATTCATCTCTTAATATCCAACCGAGACCCGATGGTTGATTACCATAACGATGTGAGGCATCAAAATTACATTTCACCCAGGAAGAGGGTGGTGGTAATCAAGAGGTTGTGGCTCGTGAAGCAACATTAGAATATGCGGTTGTACCGTGATTCCTTAAGAAAGTGACTCTGACCCATTCTCTAGTATCCCGAAGAGCCCGGTTACAGAGCTCAGGAATAGATAGAGATTTTTGTGAGAATACCAAGCCATTCCGGGATTTCTATATATGCCATAGCACTCAAAAACTACATATACCAGCCTCTGGTAGTAAGGTGTGTTGAGTATATAGGTTGAGAAAGTACTTGATCTTTGTTGTAAAAGGGGTATGTGGATCTAAAATGGTTGGAGCATTTAGACCTATAAATCGCCAAGTACTATATACATAAGGACATGAGAAAAATTAATGGTCATCCGTTTCTTCATGTAAACAACAACGAGGGCACATTCGTGGTTGAATAACATCTCGACGAGCTAGGTTACCAAAGGTCGGTAAAATTTGAGAAGCTAAGCGCCACATAAAATGCTTCAGCTTAGGAGTAATTTGGAGCTTCCATATACTACTAGCCATATCGCCATTATTGTACAAAGGTGGGTATGAATGTGGATCATCTGTTGCATACCGAGACGCTAATCGATATCCTGAACGAACAGTGTAGGCACCATGGGGAGTGTAATGCCATATATAGCGATCCGGAACAGGTACTCCAGGGAGATAAAGTTTTCGTATAAGTGTATGGTCATCCGGGTGAACATACTGATGAAGAGTGTTCTCATCCCAGCTCCTCCTATCAGTGTTAAAGAGTAATGTAATTGGTAAGCTAGAATGAGCTGGAGAAGTGGTGATCGCAGAACGTGGAGGATCCGTTGGCAACCAAGGCTCAAAACCTAGTTGGATAGATTCCCCGTTTCTAATGTGTGCTCGTAGACCCTTCTTTAACAGTTCTTTGCCATAACAAATTGATTTCCAACCATAAGATGAGCATTTGCCTGGACGACTGTTAAGAAATCCACCATCTTTGTAGTATCGCGCTCGGTAAAGGCGTGCTAATAAGGAAGCCGGCCGGTTTAATAATTTCCATGCTTGGCTGGCCAGCAATGATTGGTTGAATTGACAAAGGTTGCGAAATTTCAATCCACCTCTGTGTTTTGGTTTTTGTAATTTCGACCATGATAACCATGACATTCGTCTAGAATCAGGTTTACTACCCCACCAAAAGCTGGCCATTATAGTATCCAATTCCTTACATAAAGTGCTTGGAAGACGAAAACCGTTCATTGAGTAAACTAGCATAGCCATAGCCACAGTCTTTAGTAGTACCTCACGTCTAGCAGCGGAGAGATACCGACATTGCTAACCGGATATTCGTTTTTGCACATTGTCGATAATATAGGAGAATAACTCTGTCTTTTTACGACCAAATTGTTCTGGCAAACCAAGATAACGTCCTATTCCGCCTATCTTATCTATGCCCAATATCCGTTGTATGCTTGTGCGTGTATGTTCGAAAACTTTTTCGCCAAAGCATATTGTTGATTTTTTGAAATTAATGATCTGACCTGAAGCGTTGCCATATTGCCGAAAAATATCTTTTAACTTGTGTGCGTTGTGGTGATCTGCCGTCAAGAAAAACAAGGAATCATCTGCAAAGAGTAAATGATTAATGCTTGGAGCTCTGGGACAGATTTTTATTCCTGTAATATCACCAGATGTAGCCGCCTTTGTCATAAGAGAACTTAAAGCATCAACACACAGAATAAACAAATATACTGAGAGTGGATCCCCTTGTCTTATGCCTCGTTGAGGACTGAATTTACCATATGGGCTTCCATTGATTAGGACCGAAAAAGTCACTGTGGTAACACACTGCATAATCCAGCCTATCCATTTGTAAAAAAATCTTTTTTTCTTCAGAACTGCATGTAGAAACTGCCATTCTAGTCGGTCATATGTTTTACTAATATCCGTTTTTACTCCCATAAAATTGGTAGCTACTGGCTTTTTAGATCGTAATGAGTAGAATAAATCATGAGCGATAAGCACATTATCGGTAATGGATCGACCTGGAATAAAGGCTGCCTGGGTATCGGAGACCAAGGACGATAAATGCTTCTTTAATCTGATGACCAAGATTTTTGAAATTACTTTATACATCACGTTACATAGGCTAATGGGACGAAAATCCTTCATAGTCACTGGTAAATTGAGTTTTGGGATCAAGCAAATATTCGTATGATTCCAGTGAGCTGGAAGCAACTATGTAGTAAAGAAATTCTGAACTTCCTTTGAGATTGTCGGACCGACAATATCCCAATATTGTTGGAAAAAGTTTGCAGTAAATCCATCAGGTCCTGGAGCTTTTGTTGGTCCAATGGAAAGTATCGCTTCTTTTATTTTCGCCATTGTTATTTCTGAAGTTAAATCATGATTCATTTCTGGTGTTACAACACATTCCATAGTGTCAATAACCGGTTGAACGTCAGTTACACCTTGGATAGAGAAAAGGTCTTGAAAATAGGCTTCCGCATGGGTAGCTAGGCGAGTGTTTCCACTAACTTGATCCCCACTAGGTGTTTGAAGAGACATTATACGGTTGGGGGCACGACGGTTCTTGGTAACTGCATGGAAGAATTTTGTGTTAAGATCTCCTGTTTTCAGCCACTGATTTCGACTTTTGAGCCGCCAATATTCATCTTCCCGACGATAAGCATGTGCCAGTTCTTTTTGTAGAACGACGATCTGGTGTGTGGGAATTAAAGGATCACGCAGAGCTTCATCTATAGTATTCCGAAGAGTACAGATTTGACGCTCGGAGTTTTGATTGTTAGAAGATCGCTAGTGAGCTATTTCTCGATGGCAATTTCTAACGCGTTGCATAACCGAAGCATCATGATGTACATTTGTCCACCCATGTGATATTATTTATGAGAATCCATCCGTTTGGCCAAAGCGCCCATCATATCGGAACTGTTTACGACCTGAATCTATATCCCGACGAATCCGCACAATGGCAGACCGATGGTCCGATTCGACTAAATCAAGATAAGTAGTAGTCGATGCCGGGTACATTGCTGCCCATTCTTTGTTACTAAAAACTCTATCAAGCCAACTTTCGACCGTATACGAGCGTCGCTTGCCAACCGCAAACCCGAACCATATTTTGAAAATCGACTAAGGTCCATGGTTCCCGAGGTCGTCCTCCTCGGGTTTCAGATGGAGATAATATTTCATTAAAATCTCCATTAAGTAACCAAGGTCCTTTCCTTGTTAACGCAATTCTTTGTAGTCTTTCCCACAAAATATGGCGCAATTGTCGGTTTGGGTTACCATACACAAAGAAATAATAGAAATATCCTTCATTAGATGAAATCTTACAATCGATCATTCGAGAATCCATAGAAATAACTGACACACTTACATTACTATTCCATANCCCCCCCCCCCCCCATTCCTAAAGGTGAAACACATTTAACTGAATCAAAATGTAGTCTTGATGCCACATCGCGAACCACATCATCTGGATTTTTTGTTTCCACCAAAAAGAGTATGTCCAAAGAATAACTCCGGGTTATTCTTTTAAGGCGTCGAACTACCGTAGACTCTTTCAAACCACGACAATTCCAAAAGGCTCTATTCATGGCGCTGCCGGTGGATTCGGGTCCACCGAGCCCTTTCCTTTTGATGTTGGGTTGTTATCCTCATTATCATAGACTGAAATGTGTGATGGGCCTGCTTCCATTGTTTGAGAAGCCCAATACTATGCGCCATATAGATCAGTAACAAGACGACGACGTTTGATGATTACCTCGTGCTTATCTTCATCGTCAATGATCTGATGGAATTCTGATTTGCCGCCACCGGAGTTAGAGGAGTGATTAGTCGGGTTAGCACTTGCAGCCTCATCAGTAAGGCGACGCTTCTTATGCATGGACGAACTGGACGGCGGAGTAGGGTACATCGGCGCATCCGGTGGTGATGAATCAGCAGCCGGCGATTGGACCGGATCTGCATCAGGGGCTTCATCAGCATCTTCTTCAGGGTCAAAATCATTACCATCAGAGTGTGGAGAGTCTGGGTGTGGTTCATTGTTGATGTTGCATTCAGTTTGATCGTGAGTCATTGATCCACAATTGTAGCAGAAATTTTTAAGTTTCTCGTACTGCAATTTCAGAATGACAGCGTCTGCACCAAAGTAAAATACCCTCTGAAATTGCAATGGAACATCGATATTGCACAAGAGTTTAACACGCACAAAGCTTGAAGCATGACGGTTCTCGGTAGTGAAATCCGTTTCCAGAAAGTGACACAAATTGTGACCAATTCTAGTCACCATTTCAGAGGTTAAAAATTGCATTGGAATCCCTTGGATTTGGACCCAAAAAGCAAACTTCAAATCCTCATCTTCTTGGTATGGAAACCACTTATGAGTGGTAATCATCCATTCATTGAAGGTCCAAGGACCTCTGCGAAGTACCCCCTGCAATGTTTCATCAGTTGGGAAGAGGAATTGGAGTTTGGAATTGTCAATGACTCGTCCGGAAACAAAGTCATCAACTCCCCAAATCCGAGGCAAGGCGACGAGCATAGCATGGATATTCTGTCTTCGTGGATTAGCCAGCAACACGACGAGACTATGTTGCGTGATTGCAAGCGCTTCATTGCAAGAGTCAAAGGAGATATGAACATCATAATCCTCCAATCCGGGAGTCAAGTTTTGCATTTTGTTTCGAAAGGTGATTGACATAATCAGAGAAAATGTGAATTGAGATTGAAAAGTCTCGAAACAGAGGATAGTGCAGATGTTAAATAATGGAAGAGACTCGGTGATTCCATACACAGCGCACAGTGAAACCGTCAATAACTTCCGACGGTTATTACTCCATACCAGGAGAGAGAAACGGATTAACCGTAACATGATCAGCGGTTAAAACGCTGGTAACTGCAAAGCGGTTTCTTGTCAATGGCAGTTTTAGAGAGAGAAAATCGCAAAGAGAAATTTTTCTTTTGTATTGTTACCTAGTGGTTTTATTATTCTCCAAAACTGTAGTCAATAGTATATTTTGTTCAACTGTATATTATATAGTTATTAACGATTTGTTGACAAGAAAATAAAAAAAAAATTAAAGATTTTTACAATGTTGACAACAAAAATTTACACTTCGTTGATTTATTTGTTTCTTTACCGAAATCCAATATAAAACTGAGATTTTTACGGTTTAATTTTTTTTATTTTCTGTTCGATTTATTCGAATAATTTATTTTTTATGTTTATATTTTGGATTTGTGATTTGGATTATTCTAGTAATTTGAATTATTTAGATAATTTAAATCAAAACTTTTTTTTATCTATTATAATAATAACCAGAAATACAAGAAGAAATACAAAAACTATAAATGACAATACAAAAGCCGGCGGATTATAAAAATCTTTAGAACCAGAATAACTATAGCCGATATAATAAAAAGCTAAATTGCTATCACCATGTAATATAATGTAAGACCGACACCCAAGTAGAAGAATGGTAAGGAAAAAGAACGCACGATAACTTTGAAACTCTGAAAGATTAGGTTAGGGAGAGTCGGCACTTCAAAGTCAATCAACATCTGACGAGTCCTCCTATGGTGAATCAGATACTACCTCTAAGCTGAAACGCAAGCAACTCAAGCAGAATTTGTTGGATCAAATAAACATTGTCTTGAACCAAAAACATGAATCGGATAAGGTGAGGACAATGAGAACATCTTGGAAACACAGAGAGAGAAGCCAATGAAGAAAAATATCATGGTTCAGTCCAAAAAGTAGGGAAATGGAGCGATATGTTTACTGCATGAAACATTTTACCACAAAGGGTGAAGCAAATGACCGAAACTTGGAGTAAACAAGCAACAACCAAATCGGAAACGAGGCCAAACACGAGATCTACCAAACCTTCGACTACACTAGAGGCTGACCAAGAAACTAAAAATGCAGATACCCACCCCAAGACTAAACCGAAAGTAAAACCAAGCATAGCAACATCATAGTAAACAGAAAAATACACCGTACCAAACAAGACGAAGACTATACGAGACCTATATCTTCTCTGTTGAGGTGCGACCAGATCCAACCAATCCGATAAGAAGATGACATACTGAGACCGTTAGATCAGAGCTCGACCCAAGGAGATCCGGCGTAATCTAAACTCCAATTAAAATTTGAATTACCGCATAATCCAAATCAGAAATCTAATTACACAACCAAAAATATTAATTACTTCATCAATATTTTATTATATATATATTCGATTTTTGAATATCTATTCGAGTTTTGGTTTATATCCAATTTAGTTCGGATATCAACCTATAAAAATAATAATAAATGTTCGGGTGGGAATATAGTTCAATTTCAGTTCGGGTTTCAGATAAGGTTGTTTATAGTATGTCCATCACAATTTTTTAATCAATCTTTGCTTTTCCGACGGCTTCGGCTACCAGATTTACTTGTTTTCTTGTTAATCAACTTCAGGTTTTTTTATTAAGTTTACACAATGATTGCATCGTATTCTTCTCCGATGGTTTGTGTAGTCGTTGCTTTTTTCTCCTTTCGTGAGTGTTTTCCGACGAAGATTTCTCTTTTATGCTTTCTTTTGTTGGTGTTTTACATTTGTATATGCATGGTGGTCTTTGGTTTCTAGATATATCTACAGGTTTACAAAATTTTAAATTTAAAAACTAATTTTTAAAATCACTTTGGGCGGGAGAAAAATGGACGACCTTTGATGTTAGTGTCGCTTCAAAATCAAATTTCATTCTCAATGTTACATGGCTCTTCATCCTTCTAATTTACAGTCTCGAGATCTTGGTGGTTTTAGATTTTCTGGAACTCGTTTTGATTGGAATAGATTGCAACTTTATGCAAATGTTTATTGTGTTGATGGACTTCCGAGCAATAGTAAGGGTATGAGATTGGTTTTCTTTCACTTGAATTTTTTCTATGGGATAAATATGTCACACAAAGAAAAAACATCGTAGATGAGGTTTTAGTTCAATCAGAAAAGCTTTTTATGTGGTTATTGGAGAATGCTTGCAATCCCTAAATTGATATGATTACCACCATGGATGAGTATGCTCAAGTTAGAGAGAATTCAAAGTCTATTTTCTTATTAACAACTATGATATGATATAGACGAATTGGTTTCATATGGTCAATTTTTCAAAACTTATATCAGGCACAATGGATTTTATCTGTGCGATTTTGGGAATGGATTACAACAATGTCAAATTGGCATACTCATCACGTTAGAAGAAGACATATAAAGAAGAAGGAGAATAACATAATATACTTTTTGTTAGTGTGTAAGGCTTACCTCGCAGGGAAGCAACATGAAAATTCAATTCTTCCAATAGATCGTCTTTATCATATGGCACATATTTCTGTTTAAATAATAATTTGCATTTCAAAATTTTGTATTTGTCTTTGTATATCTGATCGTAAACTCATTCATTAATAAAAGAATATTTGACGTAAAACAAGATTTAGAAGAAAATTATATTGTAGAATCTTTATTAATTTTTATTAGTCTAAATATAATTAATTCTATAAACTATAATTATTGTAATATGAATATAATTGCTAAAAAAACAAAGAAATTATTAAGAGTTTATAATAATAGCTAAATATTGGTCCTTCTATAAATCAATTGGGATCAAATTAAAATCTTTTAGGCGTTTCGGTTCGGCCTCACAGTTCTCGTCTCTTTCTCTCTCGCTCGCTCGCTCGACAGATCCCTAAATCCTCTCGCTTTGGACCGTTAATCCCAAACCCTAAATTCACAAACCAAAAATCCTCACATCTTCTTCTCAATCCTCAATCTCTTTAGCTTTCTCTTTCTCCAATATAAATTTTCCGACTTTATCTTCTAGGTAATCTTTTGATTTCATCAAGCTATGGGGAAGAATCAAGCTTACAAAGCTATGCAGAGATCTAGGGTTGGTTCTAGCTCAGCCCAACCAGAGGAAGTTGAAGATGGAATGGTTCGTACCTTTTCATACTGCTCTCTTAATTTCAAATGATAAATTTGATTTTGCATCTCAAGAACAAAAAATCCAATTTTGCTTGATTACTTATGATTCTGATTGTCCTCTTGTTAATGGGTAATCGAGCTTTGTAATTTCCCCTTTGGTTTGAATCCCAATTTTGGAGAGGAACTTGTGTTGTATGTAACCTATTTAGGGCTTTTTGAAGTGTTGATTTTTGAGGAGAGATTACTATAGCAATGAAGTTTATGTCACAGTAATTCAAGAGTCTTGTAATTATTGTTTCAATCTGTAAACACAATAAGCATTTAGTAAAGTCAAAGATAAGTTGCTTTTGATATTGGAGCATTTGCTTCTAATCTTTAGCTAGTTCTCTTGGTTAGGTTTGATGATTGTTTATGTCATAGTGATTCAAGAGTCTTCTTATTATTGTTACAATAAGCATATAGAGAAGTCAAAACAATGGTTGCTCTTGATATTGGAGCATTTGCTTCTAATCTTTAGCTAGCTCTTTTGGTGGTTTATTTGTCCGGAACATTTCTGATGAGGAGTGTCGCAGGTGGATGGTTCATTTCATACACCAGAGTGGCATGCGGCTCGTTTGGCTAGTCTTAAGACTACACACACTATCACATGGGAAGAATATAAGAAGAAGCAAAAGGTAAAGTTTATATGACTTTTTCTTAGTAACAAAGGTTAAGATCTTCTTTATGTTATATAGAATGTTAATGCTCTGTGTAGCAATGGTGGAACATTATAGAATGTTTAACATTTGTATATTTCTTCGTATGTGACATGTTTAGGAAGAAGAAATGAAAAAGGGAGAACTTGAAGCAGATACAGATAAACTAATGCGTGAGTATAGAGCTCAGCTCGATGCCGAAAGGTCCTTGAAACTCTCTAAAGGAAGGAACTATTCTAGTGATAAGTCCCGAAAAGGTAATAAGATCAAACTTTAACTAAACAGAGTCACTGAATATCGAATAAGTTTATTAACTGAATCACCAATGGTGCAATGACCTCGCAGATAAGAAAGACAGAGATTCGAAGAAGAAGAAAAGCCGAAAGCGAAAGGTACTTATAAACAAATTTCTCTTAATAAACATGTTTCATTAGCTTCTATTAACATTTAAAAATGTTGATTTTGCAGCATTATTCATCTTCAGAATCATCATCTAGTAGTGAGGAAGATGAATCTAGGAGGTCAAAATCAAGTTCTAAAAGATCAAAGAAAGAGAAGAAACATAAGTCAAGCAGCAAAGACAAACATTCTAGCAAAACCAAAGATGAAACTGATGGACCTGTACCACTCTCTAGATTCTTTGGCAATCTGAAAAATTGACACAAAAGAATCATTATAAGAGTAAGATTGTCTTCATTCAAAATGCTCAATCTAGGATCTGATTGCTTTATTTCCTTGTTGCAATGTTATATTTTTGACAATCACTCATGTATTGTTATTTGTTGGATTAAGAGTTGCAATAATGCCGGCTTAAGAGAATTATGTTCCGTTTAGTTTTTTCGGATTTACAATTCTGTTCGGTTTAGTTTTCTTGGATTTAGAATTCTGTTCGGTTTAGTTTTTTCGGATTTCACGTAGTTTGTATATAAAAATTTAGGTTCCATTCTGAGTATTTTTAAAGTTCAATCGGATTTGGTTCGATTTTTAAAACTTTGGTTCGTTTCTGTTCCGGTTATTCGGGTAATAGATCTTAATATCTATTCAGATAATTCTCTCATTCTATTCTCGTGTTTGTTCCAGTATTTCGGTTCCTATTTGATTTTTGACCAAAACTCTTATTAAAACAAAAGTAAAAAAATTATTAATCTAAATAAATACATATATAATTATATTATTTATATATTTAATAAAAGTATCATGTATTTTCAATTAGTTTGGTTTGGGTTCCATTTCGGTTATTTGGATTATAATTGAATAATTTCATAATTCGGTTCAAAATCAATATTTATGTTCGGGTTGGTTCATTTTTAGGATATATGTTATTTTGCCAATGCTTAGTCCACATAATCAACCAGGTTTCAAAATTAAAACTAACAACATTACAAAGGATTTTATTGAGGAATCTGATAGAAGATCTTTGCATAATCAAACATGTTCTGAGAGATTCTTAGATTGAGAAACTAAAGGAAATACAAAGAACAAGAAAAAAAAGGATAGAACATGGATCAAAGGCTCAAAGCTGGTCCCTTTGAAGTTATAGATCCATGGATACTGCATTGGTTCTCTCAAGATTTGAAGACAAATGATGACAGATTCAAGAATTGTTGTCCAGCCAATTACTCAACAGACTCAGAGTTGAACTCTAAGGCTTCACAGTAAATCAACTCTCTATACTGCTCCACTGAGAGATGATGTTCCTCATAATCGAAATCGATGGCCAGATCACACTCTGGTTCATCGGTATGATTGTGAAACGAGCTAAGGTATGGATGATCAAGCGCTTTTTCGGCTGCGAAATGGTGAAAACTCCAATAAGAACACAAGAAAAAGAAAAAAATTTCAAAGAAACTATGAAGAGACAAACCTGAGATTCTCTTTGTAGGATCAAACGTTAACATCTTCTCCATCAAGTCTAAAGCTGTTGGATTCACATTTGGGAATTTCTTAGGGAAAGATTGTCGAGGACGGCGAGGTACTTGCCTTAAGTATCGCTTAGCATGTTCATTGAATGATCCAAGATCATCTTCAGTTGGACTACCTACAAGCTACAAAACAAAGTCCAAGACTTTCTTAAGCTAATCAAGAATACAAATGGTATTATGGGTGAGCAAATAAACCGGAACCAGAAAAATTGGAACGATTGGACGTATCAGACCGAAAAAGTGAAACCAAAATTGAATGGAAGTTTTTTAAAAAACCCTTTAGGTTTGATTATTTATAAAAAAAACCAAAGAACCTAAACATAAACTGTTTTTGGTTAACCAAAAATAGCGAGACCAAATAAATTGAAATATTGAAAATTTTGTTCTTTTATAGTTATATGTATGGGTAAAAAAAAAATACATTTTGAATATTAAATAAGTAAACATTAAATTATTTACTTTTAAATGGAAAAACGATCATAATAATAATAATCATAATCATAATCAAAATAGAAAACCGAAAACGAAGTAAATCAAACCGTATTTCAAATGAATTCAAATAGTTTTAGTTTTTATAAAATTAAATCGTAAACCGAAACGTCCACCCTTAAAAAATATGTTATTTAGAATTAAAGGATATTACTTTACTACCTGCATAAGCAGACGAAGCT
>OVAV01000385.1:0-19363 GCA_900406375.1 Iberis amara | reverse complement strand
AACTATGACTATTATTTTGTGGCTATAGCGTGAAATAGCCAAAAAAATAAGTAGCCATAACGCTATAGCTATAAAATAATAGTCATAGCTACAAAATAAATTCCGACTATTAACAGTTTTTCTTGTAGTATATATAGCTAAATATGATATAATTTAATATATAAGTTTTCTTATTCGATATGATGGCCATTAATAATATGCATCTTATTATCTAAACCTAAACGAGTTTAACGTGATCACTATACATGCAGCTTATAATTCATTAGATTGTGACACGTGTCAAATTGATTCAAATTGTGACATGTTTCAAAAAAATTTAGAAAATTTAGCATATTTTGTTTTTATTTCATTATATATATATATATATTATAAAATAGAATTTTTTAGAGTTAAATAATTAAATAAAATGAAAATGCATAAAACACTAATAAAGCTCAATACTGAAAAGAAAAATACAATTTAAAATTCATATATTATAAAAGAAAACTAACTATATAATTAATATATACGAAAACTAAATATATATCCATCTAAATTTTTTTGTAAAAATTAAAATGAAAAATTGTGTACACTGTTAATAAACTCTATGAAATAATTTTCTATCGTTTAAAAAACCTTTTTTGGGTTTTTACATAATTTGAATAATTTTTGGATCCTTTTAATTATTGTTAAAAAATTAGTTTAGTTTTAACTATCATGAATTTCAATAAAAATTTAAAAACATAAATCATGTTTATATGGTTATTGTTTTTATACTTCAAATATGTTATTTATATCCCCGCTTAAATCTACTTAAATATTATAAATTAATAAATATTATTAATAAATGTATTTTTAAAAGTATATATCTATGGCCGTCCAATTAGTTCTATGTTTTGCATCAATTGCCCATACTCTCTACGTATTCATGTAGTTTTAACATATTAGCTCGTTTGGGAGTTATCGTACTGGTCCCAATTTGAGAACATTCCCTTCACATTTACTACTAACCAACCCTAGGTTTGCAATTGCATGGCTACAAATATATATCAATGCCAATTTTGTATAATCTCATACATACTAATTAATTTTTAGTTGTCTCAATCTCAAGCTATCAACTTATAAACGATCATTTCGTACTATCCACATGCATTATTATTTGTGGGGCCACGACCACGAGAGGTATCTACATAATCACGATAATATATTATATATAAATTTAAGTCGTTCCTATCAATGCTTAGCATATACATATATATAGTGAAAACATGTGGTGTTGAAATGATAATCCTTGCATGTTAATGTCATCTCTTGAAATGACAAATTTGTTTCTATGTCATCTCTTCAAACTAGAAGAAGTTGCGCAGATATGGTACGTATAATGGAAACATAGTTAGCTAGAACTTATAAATTATAGCCCAAAGAATGTAATTAACAACCAACGTATTACATATGCTGTATATATATGGTGATAATGATCGAAGACTAATCAAAACTGAAGTGAATATGTTAGAGCACTTTTGTCTTTTGCAACATTTATAATTTTGGATAAGGACTGTGGGTGAATTTGACGATCGAAAACTCGTAATTATCACAATTCTTCTTATAATTTTTCCATTGGAATATTTTATTAAACAATAATTATATGAATTTATAATATACACCAAGAAATCAAAATTACAAAAATCATAAACATAGACATACAAATATAACAAAAAAACATTTGAAAGTATACTATATAAAAAAAAACACGCACAATATTAAACAATGTTTCCTAAAGAAAGGTCAAGTCTTGAATCCTAGTCTCAGTTTTAAGCTTCTCAGGAACTTTGCTAGTACTATCAACAACCGAGACAGCTTTGTTACTCTTACAACCCGATAAAAACCCACCCGACCGGACTTTCTCAGCAATGACCGGTTTAGTCTTAACCACCGCACCACTTCTTGTGACCTTCTTCATCATAGCAATCTCCGAAATCACCGATTGATCTGCCATACTTCCAGTCACCACACTCCATCCAATGCTAGCCTCACTCGGCTCATAGACACTGCTCGTTATGTTCTCAAGCTCGAACAAATCAGAACTCGCTTCGCTTGATGTCTCCTCCTCCTCTTGTGTCTTGCTGCTCATTGATGAAGAGTTATTGTTACGATCGTTGTTCTTGTTAGAGAGATGGTGTGGTATCGCGTCCCATGTAAGCACTGAGAGCTTTCTCTCAAGGTTCATTTCGATATCGGACCTTTGGACAGGTATTGTAATCATCTCTGGTTCGGGATAATCCGCTTTATTGGCTTCAAAACGGAGTCTTGTTTCGTCCTTGTGCTTTCTTGCATCGTAAGCAACAAAATCTCGATCAGAATTTCTACCTTTACCGGATATTTTACTTCCGGTATTGGCGGTTTTAATACCAGAGCAGGGACCGTTGCATCTAAACCCACCAAAAGAGACACTTGTCTCGTTCGTTTTCCTTTGCCTATTGCCATTGTTGTTGCTAATTCTCATGAGAAAGGTTTGACTGTTGTAACTTGATTCGGATCTTACACTTGGAGTTCGATGTCGGCTTGTTCTTGACCTAGACGATATCGTTTTCGTCACTTGAGGATGAGGAGGTTCATCTCTGTTTTCCTTTTCGTGGTTCTTAGTGATATCCACTGTGGAGTCAACATGATCTAGCTTCATGCCGAAGTACTTTTCTGCGCCGAAAACTCCGATCTCCGAGTCAACATCAGTAACATGAGAGGCTTTGATCGAGGGTTTTATTGAGATTTTTGATGAAGGTTGCTCTTGGATCGAGGAGAGGACAAGTAGTTGTGGTTTATAACTTGAGATTTGACGAAAATGTGCACTCTTCTTTTCAGCATCCATCTCTATTTTGTGTGTTATATGTTGGTTTTTTATAACTTTTTGAAGTGGTAAAATACAAAAGAGCAAAACAAAAAGGTTTTAAAAAGAAATGACAAGAAGAAGAAAGCTATAGAAATGAAAGGAGATTTTGTAGAGAGAAAAAGCTTTGAATGGTGGATGTGTTCATGAGGCTTAAATTACCACTATTATATAGAGGAAATGGTGCCAAGTCATACTTCAAAAAAAATTACATAGTTTGTAAACCCCTCGTTTATTTTTTGTAAATAATATTAATAATTGTTTTCGAAGAAATGTCATTGAGATGAAATACACTCTTTTATAAAGTGGGAAGAAAGGTACAGATGAGGTTTTAATATAATTTAAGAAGTTATCGTATAAAAAAAATATGTGTTGGGTCCGGGCTAGCATCCATCAACAGGTCCACCAAGAATTCAATCTATGACTATAATCTGATGATCCGTGAATAGCCAGATAGGTATCACCCGGTATAAAACACGCGGAATTTGAACACTGTTCAGAGTGAGTCCCGCTTGAACCGCATAAAGCACTTGCTATAAATAAAACACTCACTAGAGAGAAGAAGGAGATCGGAAAAACGAAGCAGAAGACCGCCAGCTATCAAACTCCATAAAGGAATAGTAACATATGACGTGGACAAGTTACCTCGACCAGAGAAACGGACAACATGAACAAGTGAGTAAGTCACCTCGTCTAAAGAGATAGACGACGTGAACAAATGAAGAAGTCACCTCGACCAAGCAGACAGACGACGTGAATTACAACAAAAGGAGTCACCTCGACCAACCAGATAGACGACGTGAACAACTGAAGGAGTCACCTCGACCAAGCAGACAGACGACATGAATACAACGGAAGGAGTCACCTTGACCAAGCATACAGACGACATGAAACGGACGAGCAAGTCACCCTGACCAGGTGATAGACAACGTAAAATCCACCCCGAAACCATATGACGTCAAGTAGATTTGGTGCGTCACCTCGCCAACAACTCAAAGGAAGGAATCACTTAGTCGCCACCCTCATCTCTCAAAGAGAATCAGGACCAAGTCGAGCAACTGTCTACACTAGTTCAACATTTGGCGCCGTCTGAGGGGATGAAAATATAATTTTTTTGAGAGACGACAATAACAGAAGATGGCGGACAACCAACCTATCGCAGAAGAAGACGAGCCTAACGTCGAAGAGATACAAGCAGAGGAACTACCAGTAATAAACCAGCAAATAGAGACCCCAGGTAATCAACAAGCTGACACCAACAGAATAATCTTATAGCGCCTAGACGACTAAGCTAAAGAAACAAGTGAATTCCGCACTAGATTCGACACCGCGGTAGCTGCCAGCGAAAGACGGGTAAATATCGAGGCACTCAACCCCAACCTTTCTGGTACCTCAAACACACTGCCACTCGTGGTGCCCCCATTAACCCCGACCAACTCATTTGGACAAACAACGCAACGATTCACGTTGGACGCATAGACCAGCGCTGACGAGACAACTCCGTGAAATGAGTTCGCAGGTCCAAAAAGCTGTAAGATCAGCGCAAGAGATAGAGCGCATCATCGAAGAAACGCAACAAACTCCGTTCACACAACAAACCACCGAAACTCAGATCAATCACACCACCAAAATCAAGCTTCCGATATTCGAAGGCAACAACGACCTGTGCCACTACATGACAACGTTCACAATTGCAATGGAACGGTCATGATTCACCCCAGCCGAGAAAGACGCCGACTATTGCCAAGTGTTCTTCGAAAATCTCGATGGAGCTGCACTCATGTGGTTATTGCGGCCCGCACCAGGGACCATAAACAACTTCCAAGAATTGTCCACCGTCTTCGTAAATCATTATTCGATGTTCATCAAAAAGAAAGCATCAACAGCGGACTAGTGGACGCTAGTCCAAGGGATTCGAGAGTCACTGAGGAATTTCGACGAAAAATAAAATAAGATCGTTTCCCGCATTGTCATCCCCAACGAATCCGCTATCGCCGCCCTGAGAAATTCCTTATGGTACGAATCCAGATTCTGCGAAGAACTAGTGCTCAACCTGCTGCACTCCACCGGGCTAACCGATTCATAGAAGCCGAGGAAAAAAAGCGATGATGACGAAGCTACACGGGAAAGAACCATCGAACCAAAAAGACAAAGACGAGTATCGAGAGCCCCGCCAGCAGTATGACAAAGAGCGGGATATGAGAAAACACCCCATCCATTATGTCGGAGGGAAAGGAACCCAAGGACAAACTACTTCATAAAGGAGGGACGCCAATCAAAAGACCTTTTGAGATTTCCATGGTCGAGTCGGGCATAGCACAGCCAAGTGTAGACACTTGAAAAGCATAGCCCAAAAATAATACGACAGTCGGGCAAAAAACAAATTGGAGTGGCGACGACCAGATATGAAGCACAGGCAAAACCACAAGAATTAACAAACACCCCTCTATGACCGTGACGGCCGAGCGAATGATCAAAGACAGCCAGTAGAAGCTGACATGGAGCCACCAAAAAAGGACAGGGAGGAAGAAATAGACGAAAAAGCTCAACCTATTCCGAGGCAACACATAAACGTCATCATGGGAGGGCTGGCTCACTGCAACAATTTCGTAATCGGAGCAATGGGTCACCACAGCGATAACTAATCCCAAACCCGTCGAAATTGAGCACGCCCCCGTGAAATTCATGCAGGCCGACGCACACGGTGTGGACGATTCACACAACGAGTATCTGGTAATAGAAGTCATGATCGATGATTGCGAGGTCACCAGGATACTAATCGACACCAAAATTTCCGTGAACATAATCTTCAAGGAAACTCAGTCCAGGATGGAAATGGCAGAAGCAGAAGTAAAACAATCGTCCCAACCATTGACCGAATTTAGCGGAGATACTGTCACAACCATCGGGACCATCAAACTATCCATATGGGCCATGGGAACTACTAGAATCATTAAGTTATTAATGGTCGACCAGCACCCCGTCTTCAATGCTATTCTTGGAATACCCTGGCTATACGCAATGAAGGCAGCAGTCTCCATATACCATCAATGCATTAAATTTCCAACGCTGAAAAGAACAAGGACAATCAAGGGAAACCAACAAGTCGCAAGGACGTGCTTCATAGCCGAGCATAAAGCCAGAAAAAAAAAAATCTGAGGCATAGCAACTATCGGCCGGGGCCGATGAAAATCCTGGCCCCTCAGAAGCAACCAGGCGCAACACTACGGCACTGGAACCCATCGACCACGTCTGCATCGACAAAACCAATCCAAAACGAAGCGTCAGCATAAACCAACACTTGGAGAAATCAATACGCAACAAGCTCATCACGTTCCTAGGGGAAAACACGTCCACCTTCGCATGGGCCATCAAGGACATGAAGGGAACCGACCTACTGATCACATGCCACGAGCTCAACATGGACCCAACTGTCAAACCAAGAAGGCAAAAACGCCGAAAGCTCGAGCTAGAATGAAGTCAAGCCGTAAACGATGAGGTAGAAAAACTCCTAAGGACATGGTCGATAGCCGAAGTAAAATACCCAGAGTGGTTGGAAAACCTTGTGGTCGTAAAAAAAAGAGTGGCAAATGGAAGGTATGCGTCGATTTCACCAATTTAAACAAAGCATGTCCAAAAGACAGTTTTATGCTCCCACACATTGACCGGCTAGTAGAGGGTACTGCAGTTAATGAACTTCTCTCGTTCATGGATGCATTCTCAGGGTATAACCAGATAATGATGCATCCGGACGACCAGGAAAAAATGGCCTTTATCACAGACCGCGGGACGTACTGCTACAGGGTCATGCCTTTCAGAGTCAAAAATGTCGGGGAAACTTACCATCGCTTAGTCAACAAAATGTTCTCTGAGAAACTAGGCATCACGATGGAGGTATACATTGACGATATACTCGTTAAAACCGCCTCGACAAAAGATCACGTCTCCCATTTATGCAGCTTCTTTAAAATACTCAATAATTACAGCATGAAGCTCAATCTGGCGAAGTGAACCTTTGGGATGAAATCATGAGAGTTCCTCGGCTAAATCGTAACTAAACGAGGTATCAAAGAAAACCCCAAAAAAATTTCGGCGACATAGACCTACCATCCCCTAAAAATATGAAAGAAGTACAGAGGTTGATCATGCATATAGCCGCCTAAACAGATTTGTATCCCAGTCAACAGAAAAATGCTTGTCGTTTTACCAACTCCTCAAAGGAAACAAGAAATTCTCATGGATAAACTATGCGAGGAAGCTTTCACGAAACTAAAGGAGTACTTATCGACGCCCATTGTACTAGAAAAACCTATCGACGGAGAAACCATACTACTTTACATAGCACTCTCCACCTTGGCCTTCAGCAGAGTCATCGTCAGAGAAGACAGGGTTGATAAAAAACCAATTTTTTACGTCACCAAGACATTAGACGGAGCCAAGTTAAGATATCCCATGCTAGAGAAACTTGCATACGCGATGTTTATCTCGGCTAGGAAGCATAGGCCATATTTCCAATCGCACATCATCGCCGTCATAACAACCCAGCCTCTACGCACAATCTTGTACAGTCCGATTCGGTCCGGAAGAAGGGCTATGTGGGCTATCGAGCTCAACGAATACGACAGTGACTACCGCGGGTGAACGAGCACGAAGTCACAAGTCTAAGCAGATTTCCTTGCCAAACTGCCACCAGAGATGATTGAATATGCAGACGCATCGACCACCTGGACCTTGTACATAGATGACTCCTCATGATCACTAGGATCATGGGTAGTCATCCACTTAGAATCACCAACAGGAGAAGCAATCGAACAATCAATCAGACTCGGGTTCACTGCATCCAACAACGAGGCAGAATATGAGGCCATCATCGCCGGCCTCCGCCTAGCAAAACGCATCGGAGCTGGGAGGGTACAAGCGCACTGCCACTCCCATCTTGTCGCGAACCAGTTCAACGGCGACTACGAGGCAAGGAATGAAAGGATGACCGCATACTTAAGACTAGTCCAGACCATTTTCCAAGAATTCGAACACGTAGAGATAATCAAAATCTTGAGGAGCGAAAACCAATCGGCAGACGCCCTAGGAGCACTCGCCTCGATAACTAACATTGGGATGATACGAATGATCCCAATAGAAGAGATCTCATAGCCGAGCATATTGACAACAGGCGTACACGTAATTGAAGTAGCCTGCGATGCTAGCCCCAATAATGAACAACCCACCGGCGACTGGCGTGTGGAAATCAAAAACTACATACGCCAGGGCAAACTACCACTAGATAGATGGGCAGCGAGGCATTTAAAAGCAAAGGAAGCAAGATACGTGGTAGCAGAAGACAACTTCGAAGAAACTCAGTCAGAGTCCTCCTTACATGTATATCCCACGACGAGGCAATACGAGTACCCACCAACACATGCCCACCAAGAACTCAATCTATTACTACAACCCGACGACCCACGAACAGCCAAACGGGTACCACCTGGTACAAAACACGCGGACCTTAAACACTGTTCTAGGTGAACCCGCCTGAACCGCATAAAGCACTTGCTATAAATAGAACACTCACTGGACAGAAGAAGGGGATCAACAAAAAATAAGAATAAGAACGCCGAGTATCAAACTCCAAAAAGGAATAGTAACAGACGACGTGAACAAGTCACCTCGACCAGAGAAACGGACGACGTGAACAAGTGAGCAAGTCACCTCGTGTAAAGAGATGGACGACGTGAACAAGTGAAGGAGTCACCTCGACCAAGCAGATAGACGACATGAATTACAACGAAAGAAGTCACCTCGACCAAGCAGACAAACAACGTGAACAACTGAAGGAGTCACCTCGACCAAGCAGACAGACGACGTGAATACAACAGAAGGATTCACCTTGACCAAATAGATAGACGATGTGAAACAGATGAGCAAGTCACCCCGACCAGGTGATAGACGACGTAAAAACCACACCGAAACTAGACGACGTGAAGTAGATTCGGTGCGTCACCTCGCCAACAACTCAAGGGAAGGAATCGCCTAGTCGCCACCATCATCTCTCAAAGAGAATCAGTACCAAGTCGAGCAACTGTCTAGACTGATTCAACAGTATTTTAGCTCGATAGATGTAAGAGTTGTTCACATTTAAATATTTTTTTGGTTCATTCATTTGCGGTGATTTCAGTTGTAAAATAGAAGCCGACTTACGAACAGTACATTCAGTAATATAAGCTATAAAATATTAGTGTGCTTATTTATAATACAATTAAAAAGAATCATCCTATTAATTACACTTAAAGTACACTTAAGCAGTGGCGAACCCACTTCAATAGGAGAGGGTTCAATTGAACCCATATAATTTTTAAATTTTCATTTGTAAGCTTAAAATTATATTGATTAGTAGCATAAGTGATATATAAGTGATATATAGTTATTTTTATGATACCTCTAACACTAGCTCTACTCTCCCACATAACTCTTTTTTTTAGAGTGTACCTATATTTCACCCCAATATATATATATGTATCTTTTCGAATATGAATTTTTTTATAGCAAAAAATAAAATAAAAAACATTTTCTTCTTCTTTTCACTAATTTTAGTTAGTAACCATGTCTATTAATACAAATTATTGTTGTGCACATACATTTTATTTTAATATATTTTTGTTCAAATTCCAAAGTATTATATAAGCTTCAACTTATTATAACTCTAATAATTTATATTAAAATATATCATTCTAATATTTTGTTATTGTAACTTATATAATGTATGAAATATATAATTTTTGAATAAACCTAAAATATTTAATATAAATATGACCTCAGTAAAATAATTTTTTTAGTTGGCCACTGCACTTAAGTAATGGGATTAGCATAATGAGTTAGACCTTTCAGCGTTGTACAGTTTCTTCTTCCTTAACGAGGAATAATTTGAATTATCACAATCATCAAATAGTTATTTTCTTTGTATACCGAAATTATAATTTTTTTGGCTTTATTCATGAAAATAAGACGTGGACATTATTACGACAAGTGGGTATGCGGAAGTGGAACAAAGAGAATCAGACCAAAGGAATAGCTTTGGTATTAATTGATATGCGTATTGTTCAGTAATAAATAGGTTGAAAGATTGGTTTTAAATGGAATCTCAATTCCAACAAAATATGTATCACAAATTAGAGTATGAAATGCCTTGACGTCTGCCGGAAAGGTTGGCACTGACAACATCAAAGATCTTTTCACTGTCATATTATTGTCCTCATGGATTAATTAAAAATCCAGAAACATAACTTGAGAATTATCCAAGAAAACAAATGTCTTTATTTTTTCCCATCAAAGTACACGTTTTTATGAAAACACAAACAGACAAACATAATGGCCACATTTAACTACTTGCTTACTAAACATATAGCTGGTACACAATAAACTAATCTATAATATACATGATTTATGATGGGCGATTCATATTACTTCTGTAACATACATGATTCTGATCCCGTAAAAGACCAATACACTTATGAATGGCCTATAATACATAGTAAACAACATTTACTAAATTCTTTGGATTTCATAATATAATATAATAGTTTATGTTAGTGTCATCGATGCATCATCACTCATATTCAACATGCATAGTGCATCTTTAAACGTTTCTAAATCATTATAGATATGTACATTTGTTGGCTTTATAATTTGTGAAATGTATACATAGAGTCCAAATTATAGTCACTAATAGAATGAGTGGAATACATATGGGTGAAACCTAACTAAGTGGAATGAAAGAAATTATAGAAGGATAAATTTGTTCTTCCAAATCTCTTCAGAATGTATTTCGAATCTTTAAGACAAAAAGACAAATAGAATCCACTTTAAAATCCCAGCCATATATTTGGCCTTGCTTCATATATAGAACATAAAACGCCAAATAGCACAAACATCAATCACATTGGTTTCCACCTTGACAATTCTCGTTTCCGTGAATGTTACAACTTACAAAAAAAAACATCATCTTGTTTTGAAAGCATCATGTAGAAAATAAGATAATAGTATAAGATGAATCACATGCACAGTTCTGGCTGTTTCATTTGTACATTGTCGTGGATGCATTTGTACATCTAAATGTAGAGTTCTAACTTAGCTCTATTAGTAATAGTCCACATGGCCGAGTTGGTCTAAGCAGTGCTGACACAGTGGAGAGGCCACCAAGTGCGACCGCCCCGGATCCATCTCTAGAACAGATAATTTTAAGGTCCATTTTATTTACTTTTAAAAGATTAAAATAAAACTTTTTAAATAGTAATTAAAAGTGACCATAAAAATAATTATTTTGTATTTTATTTATATTTATGTAAAAAATTACAATAAAAATCCAACACATTGAAATTTTATTAATTTTTTGTTAACTGTTTTTAATAAATTAAATTTAGAAGGTCTAAAATTTATTTTTACTTTGGATCTATAATAATTATGAGTGGACATTGGATCTAAGGCATCACTTTCAGGAACTTTCTTCTAGAGAGAGTGTGCGAGAGGATTCGAGATCTAGATCTCTTCTTCATTGCCGAACTACAACCCTTCACATCGAGTCCTCCGAGCTCACCGGTGAATTCCAGGGCCGGGAGCTCACCCTAGAAGCCTTCTCCCAAAGCTCTTCCAACCTCTTTGTTTCTCCTTCTCCAGATTCACTGAAAGCTCCAAAGATCAGAAGCAGCCTTGCGGTGGAACGGTCCGACCAGGTCTGCTCTGCGGCGCCGAAACAAAGAAGACGGTGAAGCTCGGAAGGAGGAACGTCAAGACGGTGTTGTTCCTGCATGTCCGGTTGATTAGGGGGTCTCATTATGTCGACGACGGTGTGGGGAGTACGATCAGTGGGAAGCGAGACTAAGCCAGCTCAGACGAAGATAAGAACATCCCCTCCGTCGGAAACCTAATCCTTCTGCGAAGTCTCATCACGGCGTCTACGCCGACTTGCTCTTCCTCCTCTTTTTCATTGTCTTTCGCGTGGGTAATGGTGATGGTTTTATGCAGGGCCGGTCCTAAACTTAAAAGNAAAAAAAAAAAAAAAGGTTGTTAAGAAAATAATAATAATAATAAGAAACGCTGTTAAAAAAAGAAGAGTGGAAGGGGGATTCAAACCCTTCAATCAGAAGACCAAAGAGAGTGCTCAAACCACTGGACTAAAGAAGCTTTTTGAGATTTTGTGGCCGAAAATTTGTAACATTATTTTTGGCCGCAAGCATATGCTTCTTTGGCTTGGTCTAAGGACCGGCACTGGTCCTGTGTCACCGTTACTCTGAAGTCGAGTCGTAGGCGGGTCTCCGGTAACCCTGTTTCGGAGTCGTCTGCAGCATCGTCGCCGGCGATGGGTTTGGAGGATTCTCCTTTAAACCCTAAGTTTTCCTAGGATTTTTAAGTTATGGGTATGGAATTGGACTTAGGTTTATATTCCCGATTTAATTTAGACGTGAAGGGGCGGGCAAAATAACTGATACCTGAAGAACCAAACCGAACCGAAATATCCAGTTCCGAATCCGAACCGAATTATAAAAATATCCGAATGAATATCAAAATTTATTATCCAAATAGCCGAAACCGAACCGGAATTTAAGGAACCGAACCGAACTACCCGAACTAACCGAACTTCACAAAAAAAATAAACAATATTTTTTATTCAATATGCAAATAATATAATTACTTATATTTATATTACACAATATTAATTAAAAATAATTTTTATTTTTATTTTTATTAAGGGTTTTTGGTCAATATCAAGTAGGAACCGAGATTCCCGAATGGATACCCAACCAAAATGAAATAATTACCCGAATGGATATCAAAATCTATTATCCAAATAACTCGAACCGAACCCGAACCAAACCAAAAATTTAAGAACCAAACTTTAAAAATACCCGAATGGATCCTAGATTCTTATATCTAAATTACCCAAAACCTGAAAGAACCGAACCGAATCGAATACCCGAACGTCTACTCCTAGATGTGATGGATAATTTGTTTGGATTATTTTTGGGTTTGAAGGGTTGTAATGGGTTTATATGTGGTTTATAATATATAAAACTTTATAAAAAAAAACTTGTCCGAAAGTGCACGGGTTATTTCATTCTTGACATATTTAATTTTATTTCGTATTTTTATATTTTCTTTTTTATCTAATAATTTTCTAAAGTGAAGGCCCTCACGTGAAATAGTGGATAATATCTCATATCATGCGTCTAACGCCTATTTTTATATATTGGGCTTTTTAGAACTTAGTCCAATTAAAACTTACTCTCGACAGACATGATTTAAGTGCAACCTCTGCCACGCAACTCTAAACGAATAATGAAAGGAATGCAAAATGTTTGGTGAAAACGTGAAAATATATGGTCTTTACAATAGAAATCAAGTGGTTAGTTAATGTAGGTTGTTGACCCCAACAAAAAGTTAGCTTAGGTTAGGTGGAGATAAATGTAACTATAAGGGCATCTCCAAATGATACCTCAAATCCTCATATTTGGGGTATCCTCTATTCTAAAGGATACTTTAAATCCACAAAATTTGAGGTATTGGAATAGTGATACCTCAAATTTGTGGTATCACTACTCCAATACCTCAAATTTGATGTATCAAATTTTCTTTAAATTTTTAGTCCTTATATTTATTTATTACTCTTAAATAATAATTTTAAGTTTTATTTTAATTATTTTAGTCTTAATATATTTTATGTTTTACTTTAAATGTATATTAAATTTTACAAATTATGTTAATAAACATATAAAATAAAAATTATAATATTAAAATAGAAGAAATATCACTTACTACTAAAATTTATTTTACAAAATAAAAAACACAAGACAAATTTAATACAAAAGAGAACAATGCATCAAAATAAAATTATATAACACAAATATTACAACAATGCTAATTAATAGTATGATGTTTGAATTTTATATAAAATGTTATTGCTATATTTTCTAATAATTATGTAATGTCTTATTAATAAATATTGTATTTAAAAATTAAAGGATGAATGTTTTGTATTTATTTATAAGTTGTAAAATTTTATGTAATGATGAATAAAGATATGGGCAATATTGCAAAATACACATTTTTGATACCTCAAATTTGAGGTATTGCCTTTGGAGAAAAATACATGATACCTCAAATTTGAAGTGCATGATACCTCAAATTTGAGATATTGCCTTTGGAGATGCCCTAATAACATATAATTATTATCATTTTTCGGATAAATCATTATTATTTAAAATTAAAATATTATACTAGTAAATATTTTGGATCTAAATAATAAAAACAGTTATTAGAGAGAAGTTTTATTATCTGAGAAAATAAAATTTTGATGAAAACAATAATGAATAATAACATTCATATTTGTGATAGAGAAAAATTTAAGTTAGTGTGCACGGTGGATTCCAAAAACATTACTTTACAGTACAATATTTTGGACATTCTCTTTTGTTGAATATTGAACACTCCCCTTGAATATCAGTATCATTTATTTATGTTATGTTCTTGTTACATCATTTAAAAATTTTCTAGGAAATAATTAAAAAACACAGTGTTCTTTTCCAACAATTTGAGTGGCCACTTTAATGAGAGCAGAAGCAGTCAATATGTTTCTTGGTGGTATTGGTAACAAACAAAACTTTATTTTATGTTATTTTTAATGGCTGCACTTTGTTATAATATATAGCGAATTAGATCATCTCTAATGGTGTTTCATTTTGAAGCAAAATTTTTTTCAATAATGTTTCATTTCTTGCTTCAAAATGAAGCAATGAATAATGTTGCTTCAAATTTAGAGTCATACTATTCATTACTTCATTGTTTTAAGATTAATTTTTTTAATTATAAGTTTGTTTTTTTTTTTTTATGATCCTGGTATCCGGAGCCCTGAAGAACTCCGACTAGGCCCAAAGCGTCCGCAGTCACCAAGGGTATCCAAGAAGGCCGCCGAAATTCACCTCATGCTGATTGACGGTGGTCGAGATTCGAACCCATGTTATAAGTTGGTTCTTTTTCTTTAACTTTTTTTTTATAATTCTTGCTTAAACAAATTATATAGTATAATATTACTTGCATATATGTTATTTACTTATTTTCTTTATCACTTTGATTTAAATGTTGAAATATAATAAAAACATATATTTAATAGAAAATATAATGATATATTAAATATAAAATTAATATTATATGACTATTATAACAAATAATTATTAACAAATTGAACATAACATTGATTTATAATTACTAGTAAAATAAAAAATAGAATATTTAAATTGTTGTGTATTGTATTTCTAGTTCTATGAGTATGTATTAGTTATATTTAATAGTGATTTTATTGAACTAGTGTTAAAATAAATTATTTGAATAAAGTTAGTAAACTTGAAAAACTAGAAGGTGTTATTAGAAATTAAGTATAAATAAAAATATGAATAAATTTTGAAATATTTTTTTTGAAGTGAAAAATAAAGCAACCTATTGGAGAAAATGTTGCTTCATTTTTTCCTTTATTTTGTAGAAAATGCATTTTTGAAATAAAAAATGAAACAAACTATTGGAGATGGCCTTAAAATACATACATAGTCTGATTTGATAACATGAATTGAAATATGGGCCGCTATGTTATAATTATAAATTAAATTACTTTGCCATAAACCTAAAAATGCCATGATTCAGACATATACTTATTAATACACACTCGCACATATACGAAAAAAGGAAAATAACTCCATCGGAAAAGAATGATACTCCTCTAATTCTAAAAAATATGTTTCTAAATAAAAGATTTTTTAGAATTTTCACACAAATTAAGAAAACATTAATATTAGGCTATAAATGTATCATTTTCTTATAACTAAATATTTTTCCATAACAATGGACCAATAACAATTTAATAAATTTAAAATTTTTAATTTATCATTAATTATGCATAGAAAATAAAAAAATTCTATCATATTGAAACAAAAGAAAAAGCCTAGAAAATCTATTAATAAAAAACAAAGGGAATAATATCCAGAATTTAGTCACTTAGTTGATCCACTGAGTCTTAATTTTTTTTTTTGTAACATTTATATGAAATGAGTGTCGAATAATTTTTGTTAACAGTACTAAGTTTTTATTTATTTGAAATTTGTAAATGACATCCACAGAGCTTGACACTGACCATGGCTATAACTATAAAATTGATTTGAATGGAAGAATGATTTGTTTTCTTTCTATTTATACTTTTTAATATGTGTAGAATATTTATAAAACTGTATATATTCTGGTAGGTTGAATTATCAAGAGAAAAAGACAAAGGGAATAACTCATATGACTATTGGTATATCAATATATAATATAATATATATATAGACATATAAAATAAGTATATTGTAAATAAAAAAAAACCCGAAGTGTCCGAAGGATTCTAGACGTACGTGCTCTTCTTACCTTATGGATTCATTTCCTTTAGATGAAAAATTTCCATTTGTTATGTATCCGTTTAAAAGCATTAGCACACAAATGTAGACTAAAACATCCAAATGTGACTAGTTTCGAATGGAGACTCTTGTGTCATTGTGTGTAGGAAGGTAAGTGACGTCTTCTTAATTTGTAACAAAAATCGTATAGGGCTCAATCATTTTATGCTGAATAGACTACTTCTTAAGAGTCTTAATATTCAGTTATTAAAAAGAAAGATCATAAAGAATTAAGGAGACAGCCACAAACACACATATTTGACATATATAATAACACTTAATCACATCAAAGATCGAATAATCATTAATTAACCATAATATGGATCAGCACTACTGTAAGTAATAATCATTAATTAACCATCATATGGAGTATATAATAACCATATACATACTTTATTGTATAAATCAATAGTTCAAATCCAAAACATATTCTTCTTCCTATTAATTGAAAATTCACCATCTTGGTTAATTAGTTGAGTGCATTAACTCGAAGGAGAATACTCACAAACAACCTCCGTTTCAACTTCTTTCCGGTGAAAATTCCGGTGACAGCCACAAGCAGCGCATGCCATAGAATCACCGTTTCCTTCTTCGCCGCTTGCCATAAACTCACGACAACCGTCAACGGCATAGCAACCGATATTAGCGGCGTGATTCTTCTGACACTCAACGTAACGAACGTTGGTCGTCAAAGAAGTCGTAGTGTAAGAGCTTTTTCTCTGTTTTATCACCACTTGCCTCTTCTTCATGATCACCAAAAAGAACCCTACTTTTTTTTTTTTCTCTGCTTATTTCGTTTTGTGGGGATGATCAAAGACTTTTTTTCATTAAGTAAATGGGTACTTGCAAATGCCTCTTTCTAGTCCTTTATAAACTAATAGGTTTGTTGACTAATATCTATACACTATATATAAACGATTTCTCGAATTATTTTTCAATCATTATTCCGAAAAAGGACTCATTTTATGAAATCAAAATGATCTATATTTAGTATTAAGACAGAGACTTCGACATGATGCACTTAGATTTATAAGGGTAATATATGATTTGTTTTACAAAGGATAAAAAAGTGATAAGTATATGTTCCCTTGAAAAAACTACAACTTTAAGTGGTACTAGGACGAGCAAGTGATCTAATGGTTATCAATTATCATATCTGCTGTTTCTGTATCATACGAGAGTTGAACCTTACAGTGAATATAAAATTTTTTATTTAATAAAATTTAAACTATTATATCGATCTGTTTAAAGATTAATTTAAAAAAAAAAACTATAAATGGCTTATAAAGAAAAACATTGGGTGAACTGTTTTGAATCCAATTTCGTGTGTCCCATAAAAAGTTTTTAAAAGAGGAATTATATAATAAATAAAGCTAATAGATCACACTATATTTTTCATAACAAAATGTACAATAAAAATAAAAAATATACCTAACAAAAAAAAATTGAAGAACTCCACATAAAAATTATGGTGGAGCAACCAAAATGTCGGGTGGTCCTGTTCACAACTGTTACACATTTAGGCTCATTTGTTCACTCGGCTCACAATCTTTATTCTTATGCTACTGAGTCGCGAATTTAACTTGCATGAAGATTAATGAAAGACAAAGATCGAGACACACACAACTATGAAGTTCCCCACAAGTATATGTATATATCTCTCCAGGGTTAAAACCTGGTAATCCACTAATTAATAGTTCAAGTTACAGAAGCTCCTTAACCTGTACAACAAGAGAGAATTAAAGAAGATGAAGAATTCTAATTCGAGAGTTTGTTATACACGGTTGTACGTATATCTTCAACATCTTTAACCTCTTCAATTATAAACTGTTTTAGAATCTCATGGACTTGGGTAGTTTCTTGTTTCTCGAGCTCCATCTTCAGCATCTAACACAGGCCAACGTTCTTATCCAAACTATTGGTGGTGGTTTATGCGAAATCGAATTAACTCATGATAGGTATTATTATTATTATTATTATTATTATTATTATTATTATTATTATTATTATTATTATTATTATTATTATTATTATTATTATTATAATATGTATGTGTTAGAGTGAGGTTTTTGAATATTTTGAATAACTAAATTTGTTACTAGGTAAAAAATTTTGTTTGTTTGGAATAACAGGTAAGTGGAAGTTGAAAAATTAGTCTATTGGAAAGCAAATTTATCCTGCGATCCTAGTCATTATTCCACAATATTAGTTTATTTTCCGTGTGTCGTGACTAATTAATTAGTGTTACATACGAACATTATAGCATGTTCAAAACAATCTCCCGAACGAGTGAAAAGATATATCCTCCTAATATCAAACAATACTTTCACGTGGATTCGTTTGTATAAAGAGTATTTTGGTTCGTTGAAGAAAACAACTTTAATAAAATAAATTAAACCCAAATGATTGAAGGCCACTAGCTTGATCATGAAATAAAGAAACTATTGAATAAACAAAACTAAATGCGTATCCGAGTCACTCCAAGGGACATGCTCCCACAAGCACTAGACACTGACAGATTGTTCACATTATCAATCACATTTTTTATAGGGAAAAAACCTTAAAAATACACCAATTCTTTAACTTTTGTCCGTTTAATACACGAACTTGTTTCGTTGCCATATTAATTCTCAAACTTTTATCCGTTCCCAATTTAATACACAAACAATTCAAAATCGAAATTTTGTCTTAATTCCGTTAATGAACTTAACAGTTCTGTTAGTTTAATTAACACGTGGGTTAATATGTTTTAATATACCCATTTTACCCTCGTTGCTATTTACCCAAATTTTTAACTTAATTTTTTTATTACAATTTTACCTTTATTGTTTTTCACCCAAATCAATTTGGGGCTTCTAACCCTAACTCTTGCGAATCATCTTCCTTAAAACATTATCATCATTGAATGGAATCGATTGATTGAATCATAAATTGAGTTTTTCCTAGACATCATCCATTCCATCGAACCATGTTTGAAGGCACAATTCGAATAGCTTGGATCCTCTTGAGGAATACACTTTACGAAACGACTATT
>OVAV01000384.1:4359-19364 GCA_900406375.1 Iberis amara | reverse complement strand
AAAGTAATGATTGTGCTATTAATTTCTCTCTCTTTAACCCAATTTATCTTATATTTTCCAAATTTCAATACTCAAAACTTTACAATTTATTATACTACTCCATTAATTAATTATAGAAAGATGTGTTTCTAGGCAGAAGGTGTGATTGCGTCTTTTTGGAGAGTAATGATGTGAACCCATCCTTAATGTTTTTCAACCAGTTGTTTTAGAACTTATTAATCAAAAACTAATTAAACATGTCACAAAAGAAGAAGTTCATACTACGATTTCTGCATTCGGGAGTACCAAAGCTCTTGGACTGGATGGGTTCACATCATTATTTTTTTAGAAAAATTGAATAATTGTATGACCGCATCTAATATGGAGGTTCATCTTTTTTCATTCATGGAGTTTTATCATATGGGACGAATCATACAAATTTATGACTAATTCCAAAGATTGACTGTCTTCTTACTCTGCAAGATTTTTGCCCAATAAGTTTATGTAATGTCTTAATTAGCCTATAATGGCATCTTTGATATCTAAACATCAAGTTGGTTACACTCCAAGGCGGTTCATCACAAACAATGTGTTATAGCTCATGAAGCTTTTCAACTAAAGGCTCAAAAGATGTGCGTCAATGAATACATCGCAGTTAAAACCGATGTCAGTAAAGCCAATGAATGTTTGGAATGAAATTTTCTGGAAGTTGTGATGACATAAAAAGGCTTTCATCAACAATGGCTATCATGGATTATGTAGTGTATTAGTTATGTTTTCTATTATGTTTTAATCAATGGTAGTCCTTATCATCATTTTACTGCTGAAAGAAAACTCAGACAAGATGATCATCTTTCGCTTTATTTGTTTATCTTAGCATGTGATGTTTTGAGTTCTCTTATAAGTGATAGCCAACGTAACAAGCGTCTCCAATATTTAAGTTCAGCAAAGGTGGTCCCCAATCTCACACTTATAATTAGCTGTTGACTCTTTATTATTTATCAAAGTTGATCGATAAACTGCTTAAATATGTTAAGTATTTTTCAAGCTTATGAAATTATTTCAGGGCAAGTAATCAATCTAAAAAAATCTATTATCATGTTTGGCTCCAAAGTTTTTGATCACACTCATCAAGCCATACAACGCATGTTATGTATTCCTAGCATCGATGGTGGAGGTAAATATCTAGGATTACCATAACAGTTTTCATAAAAGAAAAACGATATGTTTCAATACATATATATTAAGGTTCATCGCAAAATATCAGGTCGGCAATCTCGATTCCTATCAAATGATGGTAAGGAAACCCTTATCAAAAGTGTAGCTTTAGCGATGTCAATCTACTATATAAGCTACTTCCAATTACCGCTTAACATATGTCACAATTTTGATTCCATGTTATCTCAGTTCTGACTACGAGCAATAGGCATAAATTTTGTTGGTTTTCATGGAAACATCTTTCGCAACCAAAAAGCTATGACGGTCTTTGCTTTAGGAAACTTCATCGTTTTAATCAAGTGTTGCTTGTGTGGGAACCGAAATTCACACCGTCGATTTTCGTTAGTTAAGTGAAGTCAAGAAAGCTTACCTTTCCCAGAGGTCCCGTATTTCTGTGAGCCAAATGTATACGAGATCAAAACACGACAATGAAAATAACAATACGAAATTGAATACAATCAGATGATAGCCTTGGCCGCAAGAGCTGTTGGCGAGTATCCTAGTACTAACAACAGAGACTGATAAACATAATTGACTCGCAGATCGCTAACAAAAACGGAAAAATAACCTTAAGTCCTAGGTATTTTGGTGCAGAGAATAAAACGAGTTTGTGCTCTTCCTCCTCATCTCTCTTATATAGGCTCCCAAGATCAGTCCGTTTTCCATTTCCGCCTCCGATTCTTCCCTGGAAGTCTTCCTTTTCGAGTTTATTCTTTTGCGAAAATATTCTTTTTTAGATTTTTTTTTCCATTTCTATACATCTTGCAGAACAAGTTATGACCGTCATTGTACTTGGGCCGAATTCTCGTTTGAAATCGTAAGTGGGCCTGTTATCACGTTTTAGGCCTCTTTGGGCCGTTTTGCGGTTTAGACGATTTTTACGATTCCTATTGGAAACCCGGTCTTTCGTACGATGATACGATACAATTTCCGCAAAATATTGACGTCAATCGTATCAGTGAGATAACATTAGCGGCTAAGTCAGCCGTTATCGTTTTATACGACTGATAAAAAGGAACGTATCTTTACGACCTTTCCGGAGAATGATAAATTTAATCGCATAGACGAGATATAATTTGGTGTTTAGGCTAACCCTTATCATTTTATACGATTAAATGTTATACGAAAGGATTTTACGATTCTTTCACGAATCATAGGAAATAGTTGTATGGATAGGATAACTTCGGTGTTCAAGCTAACCGTTATCATTTATACAATTTATTTGGAACTTATACGAAAGGAATGAGTTTTACAGTTTTTATTGTAGAGTTCTAACGAAAACTTGAAACGATATGAAACGAGAGATGATTTGTCCGAGATGATACGAATCGTATATCGATCAGCTCGCCGATTGGCGAGCTGAACGTGCTCTGTCCAACTTGCCAGTTGGCAAGCTGAACGTGTATCAAAAACATGTCGTACATACGTACGTAAACGTGTTATCCGTAAACGACAAGATTTGGAACCAAAACGTTTGTCCGGAGACTGCGATTGCCTTTTGTCGGGATCTTTTCGTATTTCCCATATGTTGATTTTGAGTATACCATTTTTGATCCGACAGCTTGTTAGTTTAGAAATTGCTCACAAATCCTAATAGCTTGTTATTTAAGATCATCAAGCATCGTTTTTCTGTAAGCACTGCTTCCTTCAAGCTAAGACTGGAATTCTCTCGTCATATGGATGGTAGTCGCTCATGTTTGGTAGACAATTATTGCGATATGGAATTATTAGACGAATTGGGGATGGTACTACAACGAAAGTAATTGATCCCACTTGACTGCCATGTTAGCCCAAAAGGAAGCCACAACTGAATCCTAGGTCAAACCAATCCCTTATGGTATGTGATCTTATATTGGCAGGTTCTCCTACCTGGAATGAGTCGGCTTTACCTACTCATATCGATGCTTGTGAACATCGTATAATCCAAAAAATGATCTTATCTACATCTTCCTGTCCCGATTCATATTATTGGCGTTTCAAAAAGATGAGATTTATTTAGTTAAATCAAGGTACATATTTTCTTTAACGATGTTACCGAACAATGACCATCTTCATAGAGTATGCCTAGTTCTCATGAACTCTCCACTCAAATTTGAAAATTTCAACTTCACCCGAAGCTGAAACACTTCCTATGGCGCAATGGTACTCAATCATTGGCGGTATCTGCTAATATTTTGCGAAGACACTTGAACGTGCATCCCCTATGTCTTCATTGTTATGCCTTATTAGAAATAGAGCATCACATTTTCTATGAGTGTTGTTATTCCCAATCGGTCTGGTGAATCTTTTTGATACCGGATTAGGCACCTAATCAAAGCCCATTTCGGTCAAAGCCCATTCAAACAGAGAAAGGTGAAAGACCACCGCCGAGTTGGGCTTCTAAGGAAAGATCGGCCCATCACCGAGGCCCATTTATTTTAACTAAGATAATTAATGTTTACTCATGTATTATCATTATAAATACTCATGTAATCATTCATCACAGTTTAACCTAATTGTTAAACCCTAATTCAACAGTTGGCGCCGTCTGTGGGGACTCTTTTGATCACAACCCGCATAACCTTTTGCAGGTCACTTCACCATGGGAGACAACAAAGAACAACCGGCACCTCCGAACTAAGGTATGGAAGCTGACGCTTTGACAGGCAAAAACCGTGACGATCCCGTCGATCCATCAAACAACCGACAATGCGACATCTCGATGCAAACAAACGATAAAGGTAACCAGGATGACCGACTTGAAGACCCAGAAACAGACCAAGAAGACGACACTCCCAACATTACCATGCAGGACATATGGAATCTCCTGAAGGAACAAAAGGCAGAAACAAACAAACTCCGAGCCGGATCCCAACAACTGAGAGCATAGCTCGATGGCATGACCGCGTCAATCACCGAGAAGGATGTACGTATGGTGAACATGGCACTATTTGGGACGCTCGACCTCACACCAGATACCGCACCAGGAAACCGTAGCTGACCTGACCCCGTGAACTCGCTCAGATTTCACGAGACGGCAGAAGCGGACGAGCTACAACTCATCCGCAACAAACTCAAACTCGTAAGTTCACATGTACATCAGGCTACGAGTTCGGCTCCCGATATCTTAAAAGCGATAGAAGAGACGCAACGAACGCCGTTCATGAGAAGGATCACCGACGTACCGGTACGGCACTCTGCAAAAATCAATTTTGCAGGATATGACGGCAAGAGCGATCATGTGCAATACTTAACAGCCTTTACAATCACCATGGCGCGAGCGCAGTTCTCCCCCGAGGAACGAGACGCAGGTCTGTGCCAATTGTTCATCGAAAATCTGTCCGGATCCGCCCGGGATTGGTTCTCCCGTATGGAAACTGGTTCAATCGACAGCTTCCAGCAACTATCGACCGTGTTCATAAAACACTACTCGATGTTTATAGCCAGGAAAGCCACCACGACCGATCTCTCGACGCTATCCCAGCAGGAAAAAGAGCCCTTACGAAAATTTCTTGACAAATTTAAGGAGGTCGTCGCCAGGATCGTAATAAACGACGAGGGCGCTATAGCTGCATTACGAAATGCCCTCTGGTACAATTCCAGATTCAAGGAAGAATTGCTTATCAACCCACCCCAGATGCTAGAAGACGCGCTTCACAGAGCCAACAAGTTCGTCGAGATGGAAAAGGAATACGCGATGATGTCCAAAAAACATCAAGCATCCAAACCCAGCAAAGAAAAGGAAGGGCCCCAACGGAAACCTAGGCAGCATTACACAAGAGACAATAAAGGACACGCATCATATGCGATCGTCGAAAGTGAGAAGCCGCCAGACCAGCCCCTTCCCGTCGACGATGACCCAGAATCATACTGCACCTTCCACAAAAGAAACGGACATCGAACAGAAGATTGCCGACATTTGCAATCGATCCTCTTGAAGAAGTTCCAAGACGGAGAAGTCGATAATAACAGCACGAGATATAACGACAAAAGACGCCCCGGAAATTTGAAATTTAACTCATCCTTAAGAGGAAGACCTCGCTCCCAAGTCAGTACGGTCAGGGAAATGAGCTCTCACACTATCGACGACATGAAACCCCCAACCGTACCAGAGACCGGAGCCCAGAAGACGATCTTGAAACCCGGGTAGCAGAAGGATCGTTACTAAGAAGACGAGTAAACATGATCATGGGCGGATTATTATCATGCAACGATTCGGTAAAGTCGATAAGGAACTCGGAGCAATGAGCTACGACCGCCCAGAAGGAATAGATAAACCCATTGCCGACCTCCCTCCCGTATGAATTCGGTGACACCGACCTAAGAGGACTAAGCCACCCCCATAACAACTTCTTTGTCATTGTGTTAGTCATCGCTAACACCGAAGTAGCGAGGATCCTAATCGATACATGAAGCTCGGTCGTCATCATCTTCAAAGATACGCTCCAGTATATGGAAATCGATGCCGAGCTAATAAAAGATGGCAGCAAGACATTAACAGGATTCAGCGGCGAGACAGCTTGTTCTACGAGGACCATCAAGCTACCGGTCCAAGCCGGAGGTCTCACTCATATGGTTAAATTCGTAGTAATGGATCAACGGTCTGCGTTAACCGCAATCCTCGGCACACCTTGGCTTTACTCTATGAAGGCCGCAGTCTCAACCAACCATCAGTGCATAAAATTCCCAACCACCAGGGGAACCTGGACCATAATGGGAAACCAACGTGTAGCTCGGACCTGTTTTTTAACAGAACATCGAATTAGAACACTACAAGTATCAGACGAACCCCCCAGCGTTCCGTGCATTTATAACTCGGCACCTGAGCTGGACAAAGTCGAGCAAGTGGCCATCCATGATGCATACCCTAACCGTACCACCAGAAAAAAAAAGTGAAATCCCAAAATAAAAAGGAATTGACCAGTTTACTGAAAGAAAATGCTGGCACCTTTGCTTGGTCCATTGAAGACATGAAGGGAATAGAGACAGCTATCACGTCCCACGAACTCAACGTAAATCCAACTTACAAGCCAATAAAGCAGAAACGATGGAAGCTACGTGCAGAACGTTCACAGGCAGTTAACGACGAGGTAGAAAAGCTCTTAAATGCATGATCAATTGCCGAGGTAAAGTACCCAAATTGGCTCGCCAATCCGGTGGTCGTGAAAAAGAAGAACGGGAAGTGGGGAGTGTGCATCGACTTCACCGATCTCAATAAAGCATGCCCAAAAGACAACTTCTCTTTTCCGCACATAGACAAACTTATAGAAGCAACCGCGGGTAATAAGCTCTTATCATTCATGGATGCATTCTCAGGGTATAACCAGATAATGATGCATCCAGCAGACCGAGAAAAGACCGCATTCCTCACGGATAGGGGAACGTACTGTTATAAGGTGATGCCTTTTGGATTAAAAAACGCAGGAGCCACATATCAACGCTTGGTAAACAAGATGTTTGCTGACGAGCTCGGAAGAACGATGGAAGTATACATCGATGACATGCTGGTAAAGTCAACCAAAGCCAAGGATCACGTGACGCACCTGGCCAAATGCTTTAACACCCTCAACCTCTATGGTATGAAGCTCAGCCCAGCAGAATGCACGTTCGGAGTAACATCAGGGGAATTCCTAGGGTACGTCGTGACAAAACGAGGTATCAAAGCAAACCCGAAACAAATCTCTGCTATCATAAATCTATCCCCTCCAAGAACCAAGAAAGAAGTTCAAAATCTAACATGTCAGATCGCCGCACTAAATAGATTCATCTCAAGATCTACCGACAAAAGCCTTCCTTTCTACCAACATCTTAAAGGTAACAAGCCCCTACCGAGCCACTCAATGCACCTGCAACACCGTACCCATTTATGAAATGGGGAATGGATGTCGTGGGACCTTTCCCAGTGGTAACAAACAAGCACAAATACCTACTAGTGATGACAGACTACTTCACCAAGTGGGTAGAAGCGGAATCATACTCGGCCGTAAAAGCTAAGCAGGTGTCGGAACCAACCAATACAGTAACGAGTATGACCACGCATTTTTATACGAACTAACATCATTATACAAATGTAAGCTCATACAGGTTCATGACTTTATTTGGAAACACATCATATGTGGACACGATATCCCGTACGAGATCGTGACTGATAATGGCACTAACTTCTGCGCAAACACGGTCGAAAGTTTTTGCGCCAGGTGGATAACGACGTTCGCGGCAATTCGTCGTATCCCGCTGTTTAAAACACTAACTTACTCTCTATTGCCTTCTAAATAGGTGGAAGATCCAAGTGAATCATTCAACGCCGAGATACCCGCAAGGTAATGGGCAGACATAAGCCATCAACAAGTCCATCGTCGACGGACTCAAGAAAAGGCTCGAATCTAAGAAGGGACTATGGGTCGATGAGCTGGACGGTGTCTTATGGTCTTATCGAACCACGCCACGACAGTCAATGAATCAAACTCCTTTCTCCTTAGCGCATGGAATCGAAGCGTTAGCTCCGTCAGAAGCAGCCGTTTTCCGTCTCTCCCGACTTAAATTACCTGAAGTAGAAGATATCAACAACGAGATGCTACTTGACTCGCTAGATGACATTGAGGAAATAAGAGACCGAGCTCTCGAGAGGCTAAGCTCTTACCAGCAGGTCACAATGCACTACTATAACAAAAGCGTACGACATAAGAGATTTGATGAAGGAGACTTAGTCCTACGAATGACCTACGCGAACATGGCGGAAGAAAACGCAGGCAAGTTGGGAGCTCGGTGAGAAGGACCATACGAAATCTCAAAGGTCGTTAAACCTGGCGTCTACGAGCTCAAAGCCATGGATGGCACACCAACCCCAAATTCCTGGAACGCAACAAAGTTGAAGAAGTTCTACTATTAGGAACACTTGTACTGTTAACTAGGATCTGGCTTGATCCCTATTCTAGGGTACGTAGGCAACCCTTACGGGTGCAGCTATTTTACTTAGTAAAAATATATATTGACATAAACTTCCTATCATTAAAATCCGAGCCACAACTCGCATATAACCTATCCTACATAGGTATGCACATCGAGATCGTAGTTTTCTCGTTTTGGCTACAAAGACCTGCAAACGCCGAGATATAACTCGCGTACTCCAATAAGTGGGTATTGGGCGAGGTCGAAGCAACCTCGCTCGAGCTTAAGTTTCAATTACAAAAGCCGAGTTCCGAGTCGCGTGTTCCTAAAGAGAGCATATGACGAGATTAATGATCTCGTCCTTAGGTCGTTTGTGAGGGAGGACGATCTATAGGTCGTTCCTTCCAAAATCATGCGACCGAGTAGACGCTCAGCCCGCACAAGTGCTAGAGAAGCGTTTATTTCATGTGTTAAAAATAAAAAGAAAAGAGAATGCAAAAGCATACATGCATTAAGAAAAAATTCCATTAGAATATGGCCGAAGGAAAACTTCATTAACAACAACTCGCACTAGGGCGATCGAATTACAACCATGTCAATTTCGAACTAAAAAAACAACCTACTACCCCTTGAAAACAAAAAAGATAACATCCAATGAGAGAAAAAGAAAGGAATTGATGCTGAGACGGCTAGATAGATGAAAGACAATTCCGCAATAGGTCGCGCAGATCCCAACCCTAAGAAAACTGTGAAAGCTGCTCCAAAGGCGAGCAGCCCGTTAAACTCTCGGCGTTGCAGGAGTACTCGGCTCAACTCCTGAACTCCTCTGCGCCGACGGTTGAACCAGATTCATGCCACGCTCGTTGAACTCAGGAGTGAAGCAGAAGTCCTTATCCAACACGTCGGCTATGTCCAGCCCGTTGAACTGATCCTTGTATCGCGCAAAATCCGCCTCGAGCTTCGACATTATTTCCGCAGGGACGACACTACCCTATGACACAATGTGACGAACACAGTTCACAGTCCCCTGCGCCTGACCATAGAGCTGGATGATAGGATCGGCCTTATTGCGATCATCGAAGTGACGATGAAGCTTCTCTAGCTTGGTGGCACACTTCACTTCCGACTCACGACGAGCGAGGACGACCTGAGAAACCCGAGATAGGCGTAGCCTTTTCATCTCGCTTTCATGGAACTTCTCCAGCTTTGAAAAAGCTGCCTTTAGCTCATCATGTTCAACCGCAGCCTTAACCTTGGCAGCCTCAACTCCATCTTTCCAGAGGGCGATCTTCTCAATAGCATATTTCCCCATCTCGTCCCTCTGTTTGGTCAAGCGCTCAATCTTGACATTCAGCTCAGCAACTATCCCTTCCAACTCTGTGATCCTTAGGTGGCTGACAGCGACCTGTTTCTTGCCTTGATCAACGAGCTTCGACAAATGAACCAGCTCGTCTTCATTACGGCTCAGAGTTTTTATCTTGTTTTCATAAAAAGTGACGAGCTCATTTGTTGTCGCCAGTCTGCAAAATAGTAAAAGTTATAGTAAGTCAAAAAGATTTTTCGTATCCCTATCTAGCAGATTGAACAGCCATTTTGAGCAGAGTAGCTTACCTGACAAGCCTGCCGAGATAGCACTTCATATATCTGTGGACCCAACATTCTATCCACCGAAGGGAAGATTAGCCCATTGGCGGCGAGATGACTTACCAGCCCAGCACATGCGAGTTTATCTTGAACAAAGGGAACACCCTGGCTGGAAAATTTGAAGACCCAGTCCCTTTGCGGTTCACGATGAGACGTGAGTTGGGCGTTCTCCGTGTCAATGGAATCATACTCTTTGGAACCGTCGCCCAGATCCAGCTCACCCTCCTCATTTTCTTCTTCCTCCCCGAGAAAGTCCTCGGCCACCTGGACAAAGGAATGAAGCTCCCCCTCTTTGAGACCCACTCCGGTGGTCATCTCAGCTAGCATTTGATCTGTCATCGGCTCCCCACCAGAGGGTGCACTAGGTGCCGTGACAGGAGGAAGTTCCCCAGCAGGAACTACCTCATTTTTTATTCCCCAGTAGGAACGTTTTCATTCGTCAAATGTTCTCCGGCAGGAGCATTTTCTGTATTTCTTGGTTCCCCAGCAGGAATCCCTTGTCGATTCTGAACTTCTTCAGTAGAAGCCCCAACAGTTGGATTTGAATCCAACTCCTTATCCGTCGACTCGTCAACAGTGACTACTTCCACATTAGAAGGCGCACAATCCCAGTTGGAGGTACGCCTCCTCTTCGTCTGCAAAGGAGGACAAGCGTCCTCACTACGAGTAGAGGCCGAAGTAGATTTATTCTTCTTCTTCGAAGACGAAGCTTTCTCCAGTTCGGCCGAGTAATCGACCAGTGGCTTAGAGCGACCCATATGTCTTGTCTTCTTAACAAGGCAAGTGTTAATATCCTAGCCAACTAAACGAAGAAATGAAAAACAATAAGTTAAAGTCACTACTAATGGAATCAAGTAAAAAGCATGGCAGGTCGTCGTACCTGTGTTAATGCGCGAAACACTCTTCTGAACCCGCTCGTAATCAAACTCTCAGATATCTATTATCCCGGACGAACAGATCTTTTGGATTTCTTCTAGGAAATTTCCAGGAAAAGAACCGGAGTTGAAATGCATATTTGCAATTCAACAAAAGAAGTGATTAGATCGACGGTAAGTACGAAAACTTACAGCTCGGTTACCCTAGGCGGTATCTACCAAAGGTGTCTGCCCATTTTCTCTTCAAGATTCTCCCTACGTCGCCCACCGACTCAGAGGTAACCTTCAGGAAGAAGTATTTTCCCTTCTAGTCATAGATCTTCGTATCCGCCGAGGTGTCGATTAACTTGTATTGGCTCTTGAAGTTGATGTAGACGAAGCCCGTATTTAACTTGGTACCCTTCTGGGTAACCGGGTTGATCGACGACAGATTCTACAAGTACTTGACTCCGAACTGCACGCCGAACTCCTGACCAAGTGCTAGCAGGCCAACCATGTGTCTAATTGAAGCGGCAGACAGTTGAGAGATGGTGATCTTACGCCTCGCGCAGTAGGAGATTAGCAGCTTGGGGAGAGGAAACCAAAGGTGACACTTCCTGAAAAGAGATTCGTACAAGCATACATAACCTCTGGGGCAATCCCATGGTCTTTGGTCTGGCTCGGGAATTATAAAAGAAATGTCATTGAAGAAGGAGAAGTCGCGTACCAGAAGTCGTAGGGTTTGGTCAGTACATTTGGTGGGACGAAGTCCCGTAAGCTCGTCGTCGGGGCGAATCCAATTACCAAAGCAGTTTCTTTCCTCTGGAGTAATTTGCACTTCGTCGTCAAACTGGTCATCGCGAGAAGCAGAGGCCTCGTTCAAGTCAAGCCGAGATAATGACATGATCCGTTTGGGAATAATTTACCAAGGTGGATGAAGATTAATTTACCGAGCTGTACGTAATCTAGAGAGAGAAACTAGAGAGAAGGGAGAGCGTTTGTACCTGCAGAGGAATTTCAGAAAATGAAGTTGTGACAAATGAAGACGGGAAGGAAGTATTTATACTCAGTAAACATCGGTTACCGAGAAAAGTGAAATCATTGCGCGTGGAATCTAGGGCTCTGAAGTGAAGGTTGAGTAGCCCCCTATATGACGATTCAAAAAAGGCTATAGAAGTAATTAATGCTCTCTTTTGACCTAAATGAACTTTCGACTTCTAGCTCGTCCGCCGACTTGTTAATATCGCCGAACTGGGGGGGGGGGCTAACTGTTGGTACCGGATCTAGCACCTACTCAAAGCCCATTTCGGTCAAAGCCCATTCAATCAGAGAAAGGTGAGAGACCACCGCCGAGCTGGGCTTCTAAGGAATGATTGGACCATCACCGAGGCCCATTTATTTTAACTAAAATAATTAGGGTTTACTCATGTATTATCATTATAAATACTCATGTAATCATTCTTCTAAATCAATAAGAAAATACCTCTTGATCACAAAGAACACATTAATCACAGTTTAACTTAATTGTTAAACTTTGATTCAACAAATCTCAAGACTTAATCTAAATCTATACTCTCTGGAAGAATTATATGTTTCTGTAAAATTACATAATTTATTTCTTGCTCTACAATCGAACACATCAGATCCTTTCACTACCATAATTCCCTTTTATGTGCTCTAGCGTTTATAAAAATATAGAAACGTGCTTATGTTCAACAGGATATCACTATCTGCGGTGGAACCATTTTTGTTAGCACATTCTGATGCTCTTTGATGGTTCAATGTCTACTCTGATTCGACTGTCTCTGTAGCATCCCAACCCGGATATCCGGCCTACTTTATTTTTGGATTGCAAAAGCCCACTCAAACCCATTTCAGATTCGATAAACCCTAGGTCCACCTTTCTAAAGTTTATAAAAAGATAACAAAGGGAGCACCTAAAAACCCTAGCCATATTTTCTCTCCTCCCTCCCTCTCTTCTTCTCCGTCTGCACCGAAACCAGCTTCTCAACGAAGCCCTAGCCATCAACCATCAATGAAGAAAGATGTTGTTGCAGTCTCATGCAGAAACAGATTCGTTTAGTGTCATGAAAAGTCAGAAACGGATGGGTAAACGACCTCTGATTGTCACAAAACTTTCTGAATAAGTGAATAACCTTCTTATCTATCTATNTAAGAGTTATGCCTGTTTTACCGAGAGGTATCTGTGCAGAACGGATCTGCAACCAGTCTGAGGAGAACGCACGTTTGGAAGGGTAAAACTTGTCCGATTGGGATGAATTTTGGATGGCAGCTAGAGGACATCTATATCTTCATTCTGAACAGTTGGATCGAATAGTTAACGGTTAGTTTTAGATTTATTCCGTCATCTCTGAGCTTCTTCAGTTCTGTCAGAATTCCAGATCTGATCGGTTTGAGTGCATAAGGTGTTTGGAGCATTTATAAGCGCCGGTTTGGGTTGATATCCTACAGGAGGATGCTAGACTCGTATATCTATTTACCGGTAGAAAGAAATAGCAGTTTGGAGCTCGTATTCATGGGGAAAAGTGTCATCAAACCAGCAGCTTCAAATCTGTCCAAAGGAGGTTGGTCCTAGTCTTCAAGGCTAAGGTGAGGGTTAGGATAGGATTCATCTCATATCTTCCTTTTCTCTTATGCTACGTTCGTTGAGTCTAATACTTGCTTGTTATATGAATATTGATTGATATATGATGGTTGTAGTATGTAAATCAATGAATTGCTATAGGGTATAAGAACCCATTCACCTAGAAGATTAGGATGTGTGTCTAGTGATTGTGTTTGATAGAGATACCGAGACACCGTTAGGGAGTCGTGACGCGTTGGCTGAAAGTCATTCTCACGATCTACGGTGGGCTTACAATGGGGTAATGGCGCTCCGGACACGTTGCTACGCCCGGTCGATGGACCAACTACGCCAAGGGATGGTGTTTAAAGTTCTCGAGCCGAAATGCTAGCAGTCGTCTACTGCGAGAACCGTCTGGAGAGTTACATGGACTCATTACCTCTAGCACGACTCTCAGACGGCGATCAGCCGCCGAAGCTGCGTAGGACCATTGTTTGTAATGTGTGATGGCGAGCCTTAGGTTCGTTTTTGTGTGTTTTAGGCTTAGACTTGCTTGGTTGAATGCAAATTTGGTTATGAGATATCCATGGGTTCTTGGAATCCACTCTCACTGAGTAAAATCTTGTTTGACGAGTTTGCTCACCCATTTCCCCTTCACCTTTTTCTTTTTCAGGTGAACGTCACGAATAGACCGGAATGAGATCTCGAAGTGCTGGTTTTGGGTGGTGTCGGTTTAATGTTTTTAATTGAACCTTTGGAATTATGCTTTATTATTGCTAATCGCATTTAATATTCGTTTAAGACTTTGTTTCACGTTTGGATTTCAATAAAGATTCGTTTGTTTTATAAAGTTTATGTTAAAGGACGACCTTACCCCTTGGTAGCTGGGTCGGGTCGTTACAAATTGGTATCAGAGCCAGGTTTGCGAAACCAGTTCTGTCCCGGGAGGCAGTCCTGAGGTAAAAGTTCTCCAAAACGTTTTTCATAAATAGAATTTGGATTTACAGAGGTTTCAACAAATAGATTTTGAATAAGAGTTCTTTTTTTTTAAAAAAGATGGGAATTTTCAAAGTTAAAAAAAATAGCACAACAGGTTTATTCTTTTATAGTCGTTATGTTATTCTGGTTTCAGTGTAAAGCCTAACCAGCTTGTTGTGTCAGTTTCTTCAAAGAAAGTGCAAGGGTCAAGGCAATTATCGGGGTGTATTCGCATGTGTTGAGTTGGTACAAGATTTGACATCTGAGTTGAGCAAGACAAGGAAAACATCCGCTGGATATTGCTATGTCAATGGATAAGAACAACTACGGAGGAGTACTAATGGAATTGTACCTACCAATGGAACAGTAGTCATTAGAGGACACCAAACAAGATCGCTGGATTTTGTGTAAGGCAAAAAGAACGCTAAAGAGCTTAGGGTTTAAGGACAAAATCTCATTCTGCAAAGAGTAAAAAGCTTTAGAGGGAACGACATCCTGTGTAAGCTCAAGGGTTACCTACTAAGGGATCGTAGGTGCGACATTTGGGAAGTTTCAGAAGTATGCAACTAATGACATCAAACCATACATAAACACGAGTGGTAAGTGCCAATGGACGTTAAAGTTAGACAGATTCCATAATGGAAAGGGGATGCGGAGATGACCTTTTTTGGAAGAGTGGTCATTACTATTCATTGAAGTTAAGCACTTGAGCTCTCCTAGGAGGATCAACGGGTCGTTCGACATTTCTTGCATTGGGAATGCATTTAGAATTGTCATCGAAGTTGTCACACTCGACGTTTGGATGGAAACCAAGTGGGAGTGAACTCAGTCTCTTGAATTCGGGGACGAATTCTTTTTAGGGAGGGGGGGGGGGAATTGTA
>OVAV01000383.1:0-19380 GCA_900406375.1 Iberis amara | reverse complement strand
ATTAAAACATTACATAATTTTTGTTCAATTATTATCATTAGAGTATTTCNCTTTATCTTTGATTGATTGTTATTATTAGTATATTTATTATACGTATTAAATTATTGATTGTTATTTTATTTTAATGAATTAAAAACGAAAATAATAATTTAATTAGTAAAATATGAAAAGATATTACACTTCAAGGATCATCTTGTAAATAAAAAAGTTCCACTATAAAATAGAGTGGAGATTAAAGTTACTCCATTTATAGAGTGGAGAAGTGAAAACTCTATAATAGAGTGGAAAATAGAGTTGGGTTGGAGAAGATTCCACTCTAAAATAGAGTTTTACTCTATAATAGAGTTGGGTTGGAGATGTTCTTAGTGACAAAAAGAACAAGAATGAGTCTAATTCTTTATATATTATTTTTTATTATTCTAAATTTTTGACATGATATTTCTAACGTTAGCTTGTCCATTTAATTTGAACCAAATTTAATTTTACAATCAACAACAAATTCCAAACAAAGTATACATAATGATAAACCAAATTGAATTAGTTCGATGTTTAGTCTCTAAAGCTATCAATTTCTACTTTCATTTATTGTTTAATATTTTAAAACATTTTAAAGACAACTTAGGTCAGAAATAATTGTGTGATATTAAATAATAGAACAAAAAAATAAAGAAAAATATTCAAAACTATAGTTTTATAGTTTTTGAATATGAATTCTATTATCTACTTTCTTTATAAAAATTTTGACATAAGATTTCTATAACTTATCTATCCATTTAATTTTTGAAAACTTTATTGTGATTGAATTATCCATAAATCAAGTTTTTAATTCATATGTTGAAGGGTTTTGATTTAGAGTCAATCGACAATAACTAGATTATTCAATAATTTAGTTTTTTTTCTACGATTTAAAAATAGGGAAATTATGATAAATACATTAAATTTTATATAATATTTAAAATAAGAAAAACAAATCCGGACCGGATATCACCCTCTAGAAACATCGTGAAAATGACTACAAGTCCTGGTTCTCTGCCTCAAAAACTTGGAAACAGCTAAATCCCTCTTATCCTATATCACCATGGTTTTCACCTATATGGTTCTCTCAATCTGTCCCACGTTACACTTTAATTTCTTGGCTGGTAGTTAGTGACAAGCTCTCGACTAGTAGTAGAATGAGGCGTTGGGGTCGTCACCAACCGTGCATCTTATGCGGTGAGCCTGATGAAACGCGAGATTATCTCTTCTTCGCATGTCCATACAGTTTTACGATATGGTCAGAGCTCACCACACGCATTATGTGACGTCCTGTCACTCCAGAATGGAACACCACATTACTTGAACTTCTTTGTCCTTCGTATACATGTCTAGATGTTGTTCTCCTCAAGATTTGCTTCCAGACAACTATATACCATGTCTAACGTGAATGCAATGGGCGTCTTCACGCTATGAATCACCAGCACACCACTCGTCTTCGTTAGCAAATCAGTCGCTGCATCACTGACCGAATAACGAGCCTTACTTATGGACCCAGTTCACCACTCCAGAACTTACACCACCCTTGGAGCTCCCTCACCCAATGATACTCTTTCCCGCCACCATTTCTCAAATCGATCAACTACTATCGGCTCATTTTCTTTCACCCTCTAGGTTGTGTTCAAAGGTTTGTACTTTTTTATTATAGTTTTGTCCCACAGAATTTTCTAGACTCATATTTTAATGAGGCAACCTTTGAACACTCTCCTAACCGAAGGGATTCTCAACATTACCAACCATCTACTTAGCTTTCTAATATTTATGTTTTGAGAATCCTTGTACATATAACGCTTATTTCTGATAAATATATTTAACATTTCATCAAAAAAAAAACATCTAACTTTTTATTATTTTTTAAAAATATATAAAGATCAAGTTACCCTTATTTTATCGTTGATTTAATTATTATTTACATAATTATAATAGTACATTTATACAAGCAAACAAATTAAATTAATTTTTATTTACTATTTTTATTTTTTATTAATTACATTTTACAAAAATATTAATATTTTATTATTGTATTTATATTAATGATAGTTCATATTTACATAGTCGATTTATTAAACCACTTGAATTTTTTTATATTCGTCGTTTTATCATTTTTATTTTTGATTTATTTTTTTATTGTAAACTAATATCATTATCGGTTGAGTTTTAGTGAATGTTATTAATTGAACTGTTGATTTTTTATTCTGAGCCGACTTAATGTTTTTATCTATGGTGACTTATTTTAAAGGAGTGAACTTATATATTGATTGATTATTTTTTTGTCAACATTTTACAAAGAAACAAATTATTTTTTTTTATTTTTTTAAATAATAATTTGTTTATAATTTTTTAAATTCAAGTTATTATATTGTTGACTTATTATGTTCATCGACTTATTTTGGACTTCACTGGCTTATTATTTTAGTGAATTTTTTTTTTTTATAAACCTTGGAAGTTTTGGATCTTTGGTCCATAGTCTCCCCCGGTGCCCAGAGCCTGCCGTTGGTAATACTTATTTAAAACGTAAATCATTACTCCCAAGAGATTCGAACTAGTGACCTTAAACACTCCTTAGAGTGCCTCAACTACTAAACCAAAGTCCCTTGGTATCTTTAGTGAATTTATACCATTCATTATAGATTTGTTATTCAGTTGATATTTTTAATTATAAATTTGTTTATTTTATCAATACACTTGACTTTATTTATATCAATTTACTTTTTGTTGTTTATTTAATGAGTTGTGTTGGTTGATTTATACTTTATTTTTGTCAATCTATTTTCTACATTAGTTAACTAATAGATTTTTAGAATTTTATTTTATAGAAAATAAAATTTTGAATTATTAAATTTTATCTAAAATTAAATAATTAAATCATCATATAATATTAAATTATTATTTTTAAGACCTTTTATTTTGATAATGAGAAATTTGTCATTTTCAAAGAAATATAAAGTATTTTTAAAAAAAAAATTAGTATAGATTTCAAATAATCTAATCAAATAAGTCCTTTAAAATATTGAAACATTGTGAAGAGAATTTAGGATTCTGAAATAGTTGGGTGATAATAAACAATAAAACAAAAAATAATTTAAAAAAGTCTTCAACTTTTGGGTAAATGATTCTACAGGGTGGGATAGGCAAAGAGCCAGAGAGGGCCTTATTCTGTGTGTTTGGGTAAAGTGAATTTGTTAATTGAATAATTAAACCACAACGAGAAGACGATGGTAGTGCTGCTCATGGCCATGGTGCTTTCCCACAAAAGTTAATCAAAGAACCAGAAGAAAATCATACGATTTCACTCTCCGATTCACTCCGATTCACTTAAAAGGGAACGATTTACTTTGCTTTGAGTTCGCAACATGCAAAAAGTAATCTGAATCCTTGTTCATCGAATACTCTACTCTAAAAGGTTTTTTTTTTTTTTCTCTCTATCTATCTCTCGATCCTTGTACATCTATAGTCTGTGTTCTTCAAGAGATTCGGTATTTTGAATTTCTGTCACGGTTCCTCTTTTCTTTGTCTGATTTGTTGGTGTATCTAAAATCGTGTGTCGTGCGATTGATGTTTACTGATTTAGAAACTCTATAGCCAAAAAATTTCCTCTCAAGTCAACGCCTTTTTGCCAAAAAAGTGATGACGGAACACAATTTCTTTCTTGGTCGGAAAATTTCTAATTTCGACCAATCGTCAAGATCTCTTCATCGTTTAGCTTACCCAAGATAGTACTAATTCTAGTATCGAATCAGGATTCGCTTAAACTATTATCAATTTGGAAACTTCCAATCTCTCTTTATTTCTATTTCTAGGTTTCTCACCATTTCTTAGATTAGTCTGATATTTGAGTTATGGTTTGAATGATTATAGGTCTTCTTCATATTGTGAGAATAGCTTTATTGAACATTATGCAACAGATGAATAAGAAAGATTCCACTTTACCATACCTTAATACTAGCATCTCGTGGGGCGTAGTTCCAACTGAATCCTTAAGCTTGAAGGTTGATATGAGGCCGCCTGAACATATGCAAGCTTCGAAGCAAATCAGTTTTCAAGATCATGATTCATCTTCAACTCAATCCACTGGTCAGTCTTATCCTGAAGTTGCAAGTAGTGGTGATGATAATCCTTCCAAGCAAATCTCATTTTCCGCAAAATCAGGTCTGGTTTCAAACATACTCGATTCTTGTTCATGTATGTTGTTTACAAGTGGTTAAAGACTCTTGCTTGATGTTATAAACTGATCTTAATTGCTTAACAAACAGATATTAGATTTCCATATAAAAAATGTTATCTTCTTATTTTCTTAGATGTTTTTATAGGATCTGAAGAAACACAGCGTAAGGCATTTGTAGGGAATCCTAAATCAAGCTCGATGGTAGGATTCCCGAATATTCACTTTGCTCCTCCTACACAGGTATTTGTAGATCTTTTATTTTGTAATAATAGCAAACTTATGATGGTGGACTGATATCTATTGTCATATATGGTGCAGGCTAATTTCTCCTTTCACTATGCTGATCCTCATTTTGGTGGTTTAATGGCTGCAACATATCTACCACAAGCACCAGTAAGTACAAGTTTTGTTTCATATATATCTTTGTTCTTTTGGTATGTTTGCCCTTGGCTTGTTTATGCCATGAAGCAGTTCCATTATCTCTTAATCTCTCTTTTGTAGACGTGCAATCCCCAAATGATGGGTATGGTTCCTGGTCGAGTTCCGCTACCAGTGGAGGTAACAGAAACTGAGCCAGTCTTTGTCAATGCGAAGCAATACCACGCAATCATGAGGAGGAGGCAGCAACGTGCAAAGCTCGAGGCTCAAAACAAACTAATCAAATCTCGTAAAGTATATATATATTTCTTCACTAAACAAAAGTATTTCTCATAAGTTTCTATGCTTATCTCTGTTTTGTTATTTATTACACAGCCATATCTTCATGAATCTCGACATGTTCATGCACTTAAAAGGCCAAGAGGATCCGGTGGAAGATTCTTAAACACCAAAAAACTTCAAGAAATTGAACAAGCAGCTGCTACTGCTAGAGAACATGAACATGACAAGTTGGTCCAACTGGAAAACAAAAAGGCAAACATGTTTAGATTTGAAGCTCACATGTTACATAACAACAAAGAACGCAGCTCAACCACTTCTGGCTCAGATATCACTTCTGTTTCCGACGCTGCTGATATCTTCGGACAGTTTTCAGGTTTCCCAACACAGACGAACCGAGCCATGCTTGTTCATGGTCAGTCTAATGACATGCATGGAGGTGGGGACTTGCACCATTTCTCTGTCCATATTTGAGACATTGGTGGTGTTTCATGTTCCCACCAAAAGGGGAAGTCATCCTTGGCTACTACTACTACTACTACTAGTTCTTTTGCTGCTTGTTGTTTGTGTTAGACATCACAAGAATTATCAGGATTTTATTCACTTTTAAACACTCTTGCTTTGTCTATTATCTTCTGCCACTATGTATTATCTCTTCTGGAAAAACTACAAACTAGTGATTGATTGTATCTTATAAACTTTCATTTCCTCTTCTTTTTTGTTTCCTTTCCTTTGTGCTACTAATAAAGAAAACACAGATTCTCCTTCCACTCATTGAGTTGTATGAAGATTCTTGAAAATATTTTATAATTTAGTTGAAAATGTTGAAGAAATATTTAAAGAAGAAACCAGTAGAAAGATTCTACATTTTCGAATTTAATAAGGAGGTTGAAAGATTCTATTTTGTTACTTCATTATCTGTCTGAGAAGATATGATCATACACTTAAAAGATACTCCTAAAAAAAAATTACCATTTCTTGGGCACGTCCATGAATATTTTTTTTTCAGAATCCAAAAGCCGCCTTTATGAATTATTTCCTATTTAAGAAATAATAAATTATTTGATTAAGGTAATAAGAAACGTAAGATTCTGCTCCAAAATACGTTGACTTATGTAACAGATACGCACTTGTGTTCCCGGAATACTAACAATGATCATAATTTACTTGTCTTTTCAATCAAAGAAAGAACAATCGACCGCATTTTAAAATATTACAAATGCTGCAAATCACTTTCCTAAGTGATTTATAAATTACTAATTATATAACATATTGCCAAATTAAAATCTTGTCGTATGTTCTTACTGATTTAATTAAGACTGCGAATTGCCAGATAAAGTCTTACAAGTTACCCTTTTTTATATCGCATTTATCATACGGGTTTAGTAGCGAGGTTATGGTGAACCGATCCAAATCCGGAAACCGGAATAAAATAAACATTTTTCTTTATTTAGAATTTAACACATTCCTTACATATGATTTGGAAACAAAAGAAGAAGCAGAACAACTAGATAAGAACAAGATAAGGAAAAGAAGAAAAAAAAACATTCCCGAAATCTTTCTATGTGGTTTCTCAAGTTGTTACCACCATGATTTAAATCAAAACCCGTCATGGTTCTTTGCTGAAAGCCGTTTTAAGAACTCGTAGGTAGTGATCATAGTCGTTGCAGACATTGACATTGAAGCACATCTTGGTCCCAATCCTCTGTAACAAGCTGTCCATCCACCTTCTCTAACCAAGTTTCTTACTGTCTGTCCGAAGCTCGGTCCACGCTTCCCGTTACTACTATCTTCCCCATCTAGAACCTGCAATCTCGTCTTGATTGTGTCGAGTGGCATTGTAATCAAAGCAGAGACACTCCCAGCGATTGCGGCACTAACTCCTTGAACAGCCATTATCGTTTTCGAGTCTGGTTTTTTCATGTTGTTTCCGCTTTCTTCTTCTTTCTTACAGACGTAGCATCCAATTCCACCCCAAACCATCCGCTGTGCAACAGAGTAAGACGCCCACCAAACAGCGTTAGAGGGGGCATAAGTCAAAATCGATATTCCAAACCCTCTGTATAATCCTTTTGGTCCATCTGCGCGAACAATCTTTCTAAATGCATCGAACCCATTAACATAATTACACCTCGATGCATTAACTAGACCGCTGCTTCCTTGAACCATAAGCCTTTGGCTCACAACATCAACAGGAGTCCAAACAAGCTGCGCAGCCATCGCAGCGCTCAAACCCCCAACAGCATTAGCAACAGCCGAGGCTTTAGCCTCTGTGAACCCTAAGCTAACAGCAGCAGATCCTACGTTACTCTTTGTGACTTCTAAAGCAGTCATGTACAAGGCACGAGCAGGGATAGTTCCCATCAAAGAGGTACCAAATCCTCTGTACAATCCCTTTAAACCTTCGTGTCTCACAAGAGTAAACGCACCTCTGATAAATGAGCCTTGCGAATGGCAAACTTGTTGCCGAGTTTTCATCAAAACCGCAGGATAAAGAGCTCCAGAGACCCCTGAAAACAAAGCTGCGCCTAAAACGAAGAACTTGGATTTATCAAGCATCTCCCAATTGATATCAGCCGGAATATGAATCTCTTGTGCCGATTCTTCCTCGGCTGCACCCAGATTCATCTTCGCCACTTTTTTTAACCTTAACCCAGAAATTTTTAAAAAAAAAAAAAAAAAAACGACGAACAAGGAACAAAAATGTTCCTCAAAAACTCGTGTCTCAGTGATTGAGTTACAATTTCTCTATCTGTACAACTTTTCCTAATCTCCAAGAACAAACGTAGCAGTTTCTATTTACAAACGGAGACTGTAAATCATCTCCATGATTACAAAGACCAAAATTCCTATTAAAAAAAAGGTTCGCTTAGAACGAAGAAAGGAAAGATTCAGAAGAAATATATCAAACCAAGAGAAGACGACATTTTTTACGCCTGTTGAACCACGTCTTGGATCCAAAACGATCAGCTAAACCATGCAGATCTAACAACATCTCTGAACGATTCGAATACAGAATCGATTAATCGAGCTTAGCGAAGAAACGATCATCCTAAAAAAACTCACCGAGAGACCCGAATCCTTAGCCGGCGATATCCAATAAACAAGGAGAAAGCAAGAGTAATCGCAAGAGAGACCCTTTTACAGTTAAACTGTTATCTAGCGAGACTAGGGTTTTTTTCCCTTGGCAAATAAACGAAATTGAGATGCCGGTATAGATTTCTATTATTATCTAACCGGCTTCAACCGGTTTAGTAAACTTATTTTCTCTTTGTTGCTACAATGCATAGTTTATAGTATTNTTTTATTTTTTTTAAAAAATTTTTTTTTTTTTTTTTTTTTTTTAACGTCAATAGTATTTATTATAGAAGATCGTTGTGTACAAGCATCAGTAATTCTGGGGTAGAAACATTGTTAATAGTTTCGTCCGAGATACTAACTAAAGCTAACTTAGCTAAATAATCAGCACATATATTATGACTCCGCGGTTGAAAATGAAGATTGAAAGATGATAATCGTCTCAACGCGGAGTTGATTGCACGGAGGTAGTGGTCCAGTCGTAGGTACTGACGGCTGCCATTAATGATATTAATAATATTGTTGTTGTCCCCTTCGAAAATCACATTTGAGTAGCCAAGATTCGACACACATTCGATAGCCCAAAGTAAAGCCGTTAATTCTGCTTCGTCGACCGTATGACGTCCTTCGTACCGTCGGGTACCATAATGGAGGACCGTCCCACCAGAGTCTCGTAGAATCCAGCCGATACCTGAGAAAGTGCTTCCTTGACGGTGAGTAGCGTCAAAATTACACTTAACACATCGTATAGGAGGTGGTTTCCATGTAGAGGACTGTGATGAATTAGGGAACGGAGCTGATGTAGTAGAAGGTAGCGAAACTGATCCGATTTGTACCCATTCTTGCAAGTCCCGAGAAATCCTTGCACAAAGATCTGTTACTGATATAGTGGAGTTGGAATAAACAAGTGTGTTTCGAGATTTCCATAAGTGCCATAATGTCCAAAAACACTTTAGACGGCTCCCCAAATCAGGATGACTCGAGAGGCCAAGATTGAGGAGCAGTTGAATCTTCTCATTGAAAGGGAGATGTGACGGCAGATAGTTGAGATTGAAGCCCAAATAACGCCATACTTGAATTGCATACGGACATTCGAAAAATAAATGATCATTTGATTCGGCATGTATACAACATCGTGGGCACTGTTGATGATCAATAATGTGACGACGAAACAGATTACCAAACGATGGTAAAATGTTCGATGTAAGGCGCCACAAAAAATGTTTCAGCTTCGGGACGATTGGGACTTGCCAAATGTTTGAAGCTAAAGTTGAAGATGAGTGTAATGGCGGTCGTTGAGTGGGATCTTCGTCCATAAAACGAGAGCCCAATCTATAACCCGACCGAACTGTATACGAACCATGTGGTGTGTAATGCCAAACATAACGATCAATATGGTGTACATGGGGAATAAAAATTTTTCGGATAATCTCATGATCACGTGGGTGGACATGTCGCGATAGGGCATTTGCATCCCAAGTCTTTGTGACATTATCAATCAACCGTGCAACCGGAATATCGGAACTCATGGTAGAAGTAGTCAATGCAGGTCTTGGTGGATCCGTAGGCAACCAAGGTTCGTAACCCAACTTGATAGATTCTCCATCGCCCAAGTCCGCCTTTAGTCCATGTTTGAGTAGATCACGGCCATGGCAAATAGATGTCCAACCATAAGAAGAACGTGCACCAACTCGGGCGTTAAGGAAACTCCCATTCTTAAAATACCGAGCTCTTAACAGCTTCGTTAATAAACACGTGGGTCTATTTAAAATTTTCCAAGCCTGACTACCCAATAAAGCCTGATTAAAAAGGCATAAATTCCTGAAATTTAGCCCGCCTAGAGATTTGGGATATTGTAGCCTTTGCCAAGAAAGCCACGTCATATGGCGACGATCCGAGGTCCCTCCCCACCAAAATCTCGACATTATAGAGTCTAACTCCTTGCAAATAGTTATTGGTAGCTGGAAACAATTCATTGTGTAGACGGGCATGGCCATAGCTACGCTTTTCAAAAGGATCTCCCGTCCTGCAGGAGATAAATATCTAGTTTGCCATCCTGAAACTCGCTTTTGTACACGTTCGATAATATATGAGAAAAGTTCTGTTTTCTTACGACCAAACTGTTCTGGTAAACCCAAGTATCGGCCTATCCCACCAACCTTATGTATACCCAGTATATCTTGAATACTAGTCCGAGTGTGGTCGTAAACTTTAGCTCCGAAGCAGATAGTAGATTTGTCGAAATTGATGAGTTGCCCCGAAGCGTTTTCGTAGAGCTGAAAAATACTTTTCAAGTTGCGGGCATTCGCGTGATCAGCCTTTAAGAAGAAAAGAGAGTCATCAGCAAAAAATAGATGATTAATAGTCGGCGCTCGAGCACAAATCTTAATTCCGTTGATCGACCCTTGCATAGCCGCTGAAGTAAGCAAAGAACTTAGCGCATCCGCGCAAAGAATATAAAGATAAGACGATAGAGGGTCGCCTTGGCGTAATCCGCGATTTGGTGAGAAATTGCCATAGGGACTACCATTAATGAGAACCGAAAAGGTAACTGAGGTCACACATTGCATAATCCATCGAATCCACTTCTCAGAAAAACCCTTTCGCTTTAATACTTCATGCAGAAAAGTCCATTCAAGACTGTCATAAGCTTTACTTATATCAGTCTTGACTCCCATATAATTAGTAGATATAGAACGGTTGGATCGAAGGCAGTGAAAAAGTTCATGGGCAATGTACACATTATATGTGATCGATCTTCCTGGAATAAAAGCTGCCTGAGCATCTGAAACTAGTCCTGATAGATGTTGTTTCAATCGGTTGACCAATATCTTCGAGACTATTTTGTACAGAACGTTGCAGAGACTAATAGGGCGAAAATCGTTCATCGTCGTTGGGAAATCGATTTTAGGAATTACACAAATATCGGTATGGTTCCAAGAGGCCGGAAGAGTATCAGTAGAAAAGAAAGACTGAATCTCCGAAATTATCGCTGGTCCCACAATGGCCCAATGTTGTTGGTAAAACCGAGCTGTAAAACCATCGGGACCTGGTGCTTTAGTTGAACCAATGGAAAATAAAGCGTCCTTGATTTCGGTTGGTGTAACTGGTGACGTCAATTGCTGGTTCATGTCGAATGTTACCACCTGAGGTAAAAGATCAGTGACAGCTCGTACGTTTGATTCCGCGTTGCTAGCAAAAAGAGTTCGAAAATGTGATTCCGCCAAGGTTCCCAGATTTTCGTTGCCTCTGATTTGTTCGCCATTGGCGTTTTGTAAGGTTAAAATACGGTTTTTTGCACGTCGGTTTTTAGTGACCGCATGAAAAAACTTCGTGTTCAAATCTCCGGTTTTTAACCATTGGTTTCGGCTCTTTAGGTGCTAGTACTCTTCCTCTTGACGATAAGCTGTGAGCAATTCCTTTTGTAGTAAATGGACTTGTGCAGGCGTTGTGGTATTATCACGCAATGTTGTATCGATGGCCGCGCGAAGTAAACATATTTGACGTTGGGAATTGCGATTGTTAGCGGACCGCCACTTGGCTATTTCTTTCCGACAATTAGCGATACGGTTCATAACCGGGGAATCCGTACAGTGCAAGTTCCATCCTCGGGCCACCGAATTAGAGAAACCGTCCATTTGTTCAAAACGACCATCATAATAAAATCGCTTAAAACCCGTGTCAATATGAGTTCGGATAGATATAATCGAAGATCCGGAGTTGCCGGTGGCGGAGAATCACCATCAGGGGTTAAGACCGGAGTATCGGAGGCAGGCTCCGCCGGATCTTCATCGTCATCTTCAGTCGGATCATCTCCATCAGTGGGTGGATCCGGATTAGAGTCTTCATCATCAACATCACATTCACTCTGTTCGTGAGTTAGAGATCCACATTGGTAACAGAAGTTCTTCAATTTTTCATAGAATAACTTCAAAATCACAGCATCAGCCCCAAAATAGAATAGTCTCTGGAATTACAGGGGTGTATCAAAGGAACAGAGAAGCTTCACACGAACAACACTTGTGGCTTGACCACCATCGGTGAAATCGGTTTCCAGATAATGGCCCAGACTGTGACCAATTCGAATTACCATTTCTTCAGTGAGAAACTGCATTGGAATGCCAGTAACCTGTACCCAAAATGGTATCTGCCGCAATTCTTCTTCACTTTGGTCCGGTGTCCATTTGTGTGTCGATACCATCCAATCATTAAAAACCCAGGGACCACGTCTTATCACACCATCAAGAGAATCCTCGTTTGGAAACAGAAATTGCAACTTAGAATTGTCAATTATCCGGCCAGAGACAAAATCTCCGACTCCTCAAATCCGAGGCAGAGCAATTAGCATCGCCCGTATGTTCTGCTTGCGAAGATTGGCAGGCACAACCACCAGAGAATGTTGAGTGAGAGCAAGTGCTTGGTTGCAATCATCAAAAGAGATATGGATTGCATCATCTTCAAGACCAATTGTAAGATTCTGCATTTTAGATATGAACTTATTCGGCATACTCGTCGCCAAAAAGTAATCTGGAGAAAGAGAGCACGAAAGATAATTGCAGATCTTAAATAGAAAGGGCTGAGAGGAAGTTGGGATGAGAGATGATGCAAATCCATTAAAATCGCAGAGAGTAACCGGCCAAAACTGCCGGCAGTTACTCCGAGAAGATCGGAGAAAGAGGAGAAACCGCAAGTGTCGGTTCATCAGTTTAATAAATTTCTTTAAGTAATTTTAGATTTTAAAATAATATGATTTTTTTAAAAATAATTTTTGTATTTTTTATTTTAAAATAATTCTAAACCCAATAAAATTTTCAAATCCATTGAAATCTTATAACAATTGACTCCAAAAATTTTCATGTTTCTACAATCCATTCTTTAAAATATTTTCTTATACAAATTGAAAAATTTCTTAATTTTTTAAGCATTTGTTTATATATTTTTTGTTTAAAATTGATTTTAGATATTTGTATGATTCCATCTTAATTTATTGGTTTTAAAAAAAGATGATTATATGAATTAGTTTTATATTAAGCAACTTGGGAGACATAAAATGATGACACCATGTTTAAGTTAACAAACAAACTTGATTTCAAGTTTTTGTTGATCATCATCACTAATTTTTATAAGGAAATTAGGAAGATCTTTTTATTAAAAAAAAAAAAATATAGGAAGATCTGTATAAAATCAGATGCTGGCAGGTGACACGTGTCAATCAAGTTTTAGGATAAAGCGAAAAAAAAGGTTGAGAATTCGTTCTACTGTGAGATGAAGTACACTTTGAATAACAATCGACGGTTGATATACGGAGATGCTAAAAGCAGCCATCGGAAGGAACGGTTAAGATCGTTCATTGGAGAAAATGGATTCGGTTAGGTGATGATTTGTGTGGATAAGATGACGTGGTGTCCATATCCTTTGGAAGGAAAAGGAACAGAAGTCAGAAGCACGTGAGATTTCAGACAGATCACGTGACCTCTTGTCCTCCATACTCTCCCCCATACTCTCCGTAGCTCCACTATTGCGGCATTGCCTAAGCTTTTTCTTTTAAATGTACTAGCTAAATTTCCATACAAATGTACTACTAAAAAGAAAAAGAATTTACACGTTTTATCATTTCATAGAGATGCTAAATTTCCAGTGGTGGTCCTCGAAGATTAAGAAACCTCCAAACACAAAAAAAAAATTCCATATAAAATTAAGATTCTAGTTGCTGTTGTTGTTTTTTTTTTTTTTTCTGTTAACATTTAGGTTACAAGAATCCGACTCAATAGTTAGTTTTTACATTATTAATAGAGGTGCAGAGATTTTATTTCATATGGCGTAGTGTTATTGTATCGTAGTTGTTAGGATATGAAATTTCTTCTATTAAATCACAAATAGAACTATAGTAGGAGAAACAGCTTACACATTCGATTATTACAAAAAAAACTTAAAATCGTTACAAAAACTCTCAAACTTTATCTTTCAATGTGTTTGTGTTTGATTGTGTTTGAGGATGATTTCAGTTGGTAAAATATGTTTTCTATTTATAAAGATGAACTACTGTGTGAAAAATAATGATTGGTGGCGATAATTGCGTAAACCATAATTATAGTGGGTGCACAATAGTGAAAGAAAAAATAAAAAATTATTAAAATAAAAAGTTTAGAATCGAACCCATGAACTCAAAGATTAAAATAGTGCAAGGTGATAGTAATATCAATAGTTGAGCTGTACCATTGATTAGCCACCCAATCAAATAATACTAAGTTCATTTTAGTTGCACTTAACAGCATGAATATAGGAACTAGGTTTTTTTATCACTAGTTTCATCTTGATCAACATGTTGTTAAATTCTAGTACTACTATTGCAATACTATCACCATAACATTCTCCATGTTAAAAGCAAATAAAATAATATGGCCTAAAATACATAGTCAATAAATTCTTTCATGTTGTATCAATAAGAATATGTTTTCGTGCATTTGATAAGAATATATTTTCGTGCATTTTCGACATAGATAAAATAAGGTGTCAATGTGAATAAAAATTAAATTCGTCCACGAACCTTGATAATTTGCAAGAATGCTATTTATAATATTTTTTTGTATGGTTTTGGAATATGTAAGATGTAAAGAGAATTCGATAATCACAAAATAAAGTATATAAATCCCTAAACTTTGTAAGTCGTATATTAGACACAATATTTTGTTAGTTTTTCTTAATTATTTTTTCCCGTTATTTTATTTTTACTTGAAAAGATAAACTTAAAAATACATACTAAAAATTTTGTTGGAGATTAGTTTCAAGATTTTTAGATACAATCTAAAATATACATAAGAAGAATATGTTTTGCATAAAACAACATAAGAAAAAGATAGAAAATAAATCATTACAATCGTTATTAATGATGATTAGTTTCCTACAATCCAAAATTTATATCAAATTTATAATTTTATTCAGCCACATTTTTTTATCTAAGAAACTAAATTAATGTTAAAGTTATAATATTTATCTAAAATTTTCTCTATGCTAGTTTTCTTCATATCATTTACACCGATCTGTCCGTAGGACGGACAAAGCTCTAGTATTAAATAAATAAAGAAAAGTAGAATGAGTGAAAAAAATGAGTTAAGGAGAAATGATGGTTTGGAAAAGTGAAAAGAATAGAAAAAGAGAGATAGACTGAATTAGTCTTTGGAGATAAATCACTATGATATATTATGAAAGGTTTGATGTTTATGGCATTTTCGAAAATATTTAAAATTTTGATGGTATTCTACATAATTTTCTCATATTATTTTCAAAATTTTTACAAAATATAGTATATACCATCAAATTGTTCTTTTCTAAAAAAGAAAAATTTTAGCATTTTTTAACAAATATTATAATTAGCATTTCGGTCAAAGGGGAAGAGCCGGTGCTGTCTGGCTTTTACAAATGGACAAACCGTCAATTTTGTATTTATAATTTTATATAATCAATTTTGTTAATTCTTACCTAAAACAAAAGAATTATCCAAAATTATATCGTTATTAACGTTTTTCCAGAATCTAGTTTTTTTTTTAATGTGGTGCTAGTAATGAAACTATTGAAGTAAATTTATCCAGAGGACCAGAGATATTGAAAATATTTGTTAGTGTGGTTGATTAATATTTCTTTTCAATATTAATTATTAAGAACGATAGTAAGCTGTCGATAAAAAAATTAAAACAACAAAACAGGGAAAACTCGTGAACGGCAGGATTCGAACCTGCGCGGGCAAAGCCCACATGATTTCTAGTCATGCCCGATAACCACTCCGGCACGTCCACTTGTTGTTCTATTAGATTCTTTCTAAGAACTTAACCGTAAAAGTAGACATGATGTTCTGGACTTTATTTAAGTTCCACAATACAAACACAGCAAGTAATCTATAGAAAAGAAAATGAGGAAAAGAAAGGCAAAAGAGTAAAGAGTAAATGTGACATAGTTTGAATTACAATTCCATTGCCACATCCCAAAATATTACAACATATTCATACACTATAATACCCAAAAAGATATATCTACCTATTTATTCTTATACATAAGAATCCAAGTTCCATTAGAGAAAAAGGAATGTACCTAATTAGCTATGCATCATTATTATCTTCTTCATACTCTAATTCTCCTCCCACATTTCTTTTTTTTTTTTAACTTATTGTCCCTCCCTCTAACAATATTTGATTTAACAATATGTCAAAATTAGATCTGTTATGATCTAAAATATGAGAAACTCTTTGAAACTAACCCCAGTAAAAAAAAGTAAGTAAGCGTACTGTTTGTAATCAAGCTTCAAGCTTTGGTCTTTAACTTTCTTTGAGCTTTCAAGTCAACCACAATGATGGAGACGTTGTCTTTGCTTCCTTTTTGATTAGCAAGCATTGAGAGGTGTTCAGCTGCATCTTGGCAAGCCGGGTCTGTTCCTTTGCCTCTCTCTGCTAGAGGCGGTGCACCGTGCTTTCTATGCCACATCAATATCCTCCTCCTCGCTATTTCACAAACATCTTGGTTGTTCATTACATCCCAAAGACCGTCACTGGCTAGTACGAGACAGTCGTCTTCTCTTGACCGCGGCATGAATGCCACCTCTGGCTCTGGGATTACATATGGCTTTAAATATCTGTCCCCTGCAATAGGTCCAGAAGGAGAAAACACTTAAGGATCTAATGTTTCTTTAAGGGCAATAAATTCATTCTCAAGGTAAGGAGAAGCATTACTAACCGATGGACCTAGACATAGCAAGAACGCCAAGTACACGCGCGCCTTGCCATTGTATAACTTTTCCTCCAGCATTTTCGATTCTTGCATATTCATCCTCTCTATCTGGCTGCCATAGGTAAAATTAACTTCTTTAGATTGTGTGAGATCTTGATAGAAGGAGAAAAAGAAAAAAAAATTGTTTCTACTTTGTGATCCACTGATAAGGGCATGGCTTTTTTTCCACGGAATAAAACCGCCCTTGAGTCACCGCAGTTAGAAACTATTATATGTGATGAGCAAACCAAAGCAACCACAGCAGTTGATCCTACGGTCTCTGAGGCAACTGCCTCAAGAACCTTATCAGAAGAACCAATAACAGCTCTGCCGATTTTTCCTCCAATCTCACCATCAACGGTTAGAAAACAACTAGTAAAGACCTTCTCCCACTGGACTTCCCTACCCTCTCCTGTGTTCCTCATGCATAATTCGTCTTTTATGCGTTTGATTTCTTCAGCCAAAGCAAAATGGAGTCTATCTCGGCAATAGTCAGCAACCTATAAGCAGATGAAGTTTAATGGAACATCTAAAAACAAAAGCTTGTTGGATTCAGAGAGGTGTTACAACCTCCATTACAGAAATTGTTAGTATAGCTTACCTGATAGCCTCCATGACCATCATAAACACCGAAAAAATGACCACTAAGGTGTGTGAGGCTTAGACTCATACCCTCATGCTCTCCCATTAACATTTTGATAGGTAATTTCAGAAAATGAGGTAACACGGCAACAGCATCCTCCATCTCAGATCTATTACCTTGAATGGAAACCGTACCCCAAAGCGGTACACACTCTAGTTCATAGACGCTTCTCCCTCTCACCAAATGGTTATTATTTTCTTCTGGTAACCGAATGACAACCTCTGCAGCTGTTACACCTGAACTATGTTCTATATTAGTATCCTGATTCGCACCTGTGATAAGAACTTCTACTGTTGGAACCTGCTCGATACTTGATTCGCCTAAGATAATCGCTTTTGCAAGAACTCTCCCATTTTCTATTGCCACTGCTGTATCACACAAGCTTAATTCAGAGCCGGCATCAACAACTAATAAACCCTCATTTATAACCGCACTGTTATCCTCCACAACTGATAATACCTCGTCATCATCCACATTAGTTCCATCACATTCATGATTAGCAAAAGACCTGCTTCTCGTTTCGGACAAAGTTTTCAACAGTTCCGATTCACCTCCTTGACCTACCTCTTCCAGTTCTGAGACATTTTCCACTGTACAGTCAGTCTCTCCATTGCAAATGCTTTGATTTAAAGGATCAGGCAACAAATCAGCTACATCTGTAACGTTCTTGAGCTGAGAAATATCCAAAGGTGAAGATTCACACATCGAGTTAGCTAAGCTTAGAGTCACTGCAACCACCGGAGTTATCTCATCCATCAACTCCTAAAATCAAAGATTCCCACCACACAACAAGTATATCAGTATAGAGTATGCTTCAAAGCTTAACGGCTTAAGACGATTGAATAGTTCTCGACTCCTCTAAACACTGGTTCATAATATCCAAGAAAATCATCCTCCATCAGAGTTTTCTCAGCGACCTCAATGCCGCTTTTTTCTTTAACTAGCTTAACATAGTTAACACAGAGAGGGACGAATCAAGGAGAATCTAGTACCGGAGATGAATAGATCTGACGGATCTATGCGAAGGATCCTCTGTATATTCACTCGAGTATTTAACACTACACTGATCCCAATTAGTTCCTTGATCTCGCACAGTTCTATATCTGTAACTTCTCGATTTCAGCCTATTGAGTGAGATAGAGAAAGAGAGATCACAAGACAGTAATTAAAAACTCTCGAATCGTTAAATCCAAAATGGAAATGTGAAATTGAAGATTGAAAATCCAAAAAAATCCGAAACATCATCTAGCTGAATCATAATAGAAGATAGTTCCGGATCTAAGTAACAAAACCAGTTTCAGCTTTTACCCAGAAATAGAAAATTTTCATCTTTTAGAGAAAGGAATTAAGTTTTGCTCTTAAGAAACAAAGAGAAGTTCAAAACAACATAAAAGAGGAAGAAGAGAATCATAGCACAAATCCTCCCATTAAAAAGTTACTGTATACGAACATCAAACAGGTAACAGATAAAACAACATTTAAAAAATATAGAAAGAACTTACGAGTTGAATGGAATCTAAACTTTGAAGAAAAGCAAATTCTAATCGAACAGAGAAACAAGTAAAGATGGTCTAGTTTCGTTTCGTTTCGTTTCTCCGTCGGATTTTTCTCGCTGAGAAAGAGAGAGAAGAGAATATTGTGTGGAATTTTTTTCCTCTATTTTTTTGTTTCGTAATAAATTAACAAAGAAGCAAAAAGAGTACTTAATTACTAAAAAGGACTGTGGAGAGACACGTATAACGTATACACTAGTGTTGCGTCATTTTGTCCTTTTTCTTTTTTTAGATTTCTTTCTTAAAAGTCGCTTCAGGCAACACCTGTCAATCAATCAGCCAACAACAACATATTATTATTTCATTTTTTTTCTTATTAAACATTTAGGTTCCGAATGCAAAACGGTAAAAAAAATTAGCGAGAGATAAGGTGGAATAACTGCGATTTGTGGAAAAAGACTGAACATTGTGCGGTCTGTAAAAATAATTACTGAAAACTAGAATGTCACCCGTGTTACACGCGGTATTATGTTTTAAAAATATTTAATTAAATA
>OVAV01000382.1:0-10353 GCA_900406375.1 Iberis amara | reverse complement strand
CTTGTTAACTTTATCAGGAACCTTGATATGGTTAATTATAAGTAATCATTTCTTTTCATTTTGCAAGTTTGTTGGTAACAGGCGGTGCAGTCGTTGCCGTGGAAAAGGACATAATAAGGCAAGTTGTCGTAATCCCATTTAAGCGGTATGATTGTTCGGCGTTGTGTGGAAGGTAATTTTTGGGAGTATTTGGATCAATGACTGGAAGTGTTGGATGAAGTTTTTTGGGGTATTTTAACAAATGGGTCTTACTGTTTAAGGTAGTGCTTTGGTGTATCTATAAAAATGCATGGACATGTTTCTAGTAGTCTGTATATTGGTTTTAATAGTCAGTATGTCGTGTAATTTAAGTTTCCTTTGGTAAGAAGAACCAAGCCCACCCGCTCTCATTTATTAAGGCTAGTGTATAACCTTGTTGTAAAATTATTGTAAGCCGCAGGCGTTGCATAATATATGTTGTTGTCAAATATTTCAGTTTGTGGTGTTAATCGAAGTAGGCATAATAGCAATAAATGAGACTGAACAGAAATTAAACTTCGTACTTGTTTCAAACATTCAAAGTGAAGAACCTTAATTTTTGAGATAGAAACAAATAAAGAACGAGTTCAGTTTTCAGTTATGGATAGAAATTATAGTCATAGGATAGGTGGATGAGGATCCTTAACAAACGCATCGAAAGCTTGCATCCCGTAGTTCATTGCTGCGACCTTCAGATGTTGTTTTTCTAACAATGAGGATTCGTCTATGTGGTCAAGGGAATGTTGTTCTATTGGGACGATAGCTGCTACACTAGATAGAACTGAAAAGGTAGAAAAAATTGCATTTGCATAAGTACAATAATTATCAAAGGTTAATTCCAGTAGGAAATAAACTAAATACATGTTTGTTGAACCAGTATTTCTAACTCATTTCGGTAAATCTGAAAGGAGTCCAAACTAATTTCTCCACCTCGAGGCGCAACTCCACTCCATTTTATGAAGAAAGACAAAAGTGTTGACATAAAATTTAGCTCATGTTCGACCTGGTCTTTCGATATTTTGTTATGGTTAAAATCTAAAACTTCTACTGACCGTTGGTTGAGGTCAATTGCGAGGCCAAGCCAGTGGGTACTCTGAATGGGGATCGCGCAGTAGATCATATTAATGGAGGAAAACCATTGAGGACGCTTTGAGATAGGCAGAGTTGAAGCTGTTGAGAATCGAAACTTATCTTTGTCAACCGTGCATTGCAAAGATCCCCAAAGACGCTGCATCTCCTGCACCCAAGTCGTTGGTAGAAAATCAAACTTGCAATTGGGTATCTTGTCTCTCCTCTGTTGGACAAAACGGAGAACAATATCTAGGACCTATATAACAGAGGAAAATAACTTAATTATAAATAGAGTAATATACTGATTACCGTACATAAAGTAATTAATTTAATAAAGTGTAATATACTGACTACCATTAATGAAAGACATCACTTACGTTGGGTTGCCATATCTCTTTTGGTTCAAATAAAGGCCATAACAGCGTGTTCTCGATGGAGATGTTGTGACCAAGATCATAAATCCTGATCCCATTAAGTTGGTTGTTAACTTATACAACAATGAAAATAAATGTTGAAGAAGGGAAAAAGTATGCACCTGGAATTCTAGAGAAGTGCTCGGAAGTCTTGGAATTTCTTTGGTGGTGGGTCGTCAAATGCACTAAATTCCATAATGAGAGGAGAAAGAGTAACCTCCCACAGATCATCCTCCTCCACTGTTGGTAAAATGATTGGTTTTCTATTTCGGGTTACTTGAGTTTTCTCGATCTTGATCGGCTTTGGGTTCCTCGCATCGTTCTGATTTATCCTCGAACTTCTTCTAACGACTTCTTTATTTGTATCTTTTTTTTGTTGCTCACGCTTAGCCCTCTTTGTAGTACGATTTTCTAATGAATCCTTAGATTTAACCTTCTTTCCAATATCATGTGTTCTCTTCCTGACCTGCTCGCGCATGTTAGACAATGTTTCATATTCGTCTTCTTCAAGCTCTGTTGAAGATTGCTCAACTGTCTTTGCCTTAACAAAATACAAAACAAGTAGTCATCGTATAGTTGTGAATATACTGTATACTTGTTTAAGATGTCATGTTAAAAGTAGATGTTAATATTGGTAGGTTATGATGTCCGGAGCCATTCACTATTCTAAATGGACCGAACACCAAAATACCTTTGACACAGCAACAGAAGACAGTAAATGTAAGATGTTTGAGAAACTCATATAAATATCTGGCTCAAATGTGCTTTCAACATACGAGAGCGGATAAACCTAATATGTGTGATTTCAAAGAAGCTGAACATATAGGGAAAAAAAATTACAATGCTTGTTACAAATTAAACAATACCTTGAGAAAATCTTGAGCGTTAACTCCCCCCTGCAGTGTTTATGCTTACATTATCTAGAACAACAAAGTTGTTTGTGGATTGATAGGTTTTCTGAACCATAGAAGCAGGTTCCATGTCCATTTGTTCACGACCTTGAGTTCCAAATATATATTCAGTGAGAATGATGGAGGATCAATTTGTCTCATGGATGGTGAAACATTAACAGTTTCACGTGGCAGGTTTGTTCCCTTATCAAGTTTATTAGACACACTCGGTCCTGAATCACGTTAACTTTAATGAGAAGAGTTCCTATTCAGTAGTAGTATACGAACTACCTAAAGAAAGTAAGTAGTTCGACTATCCTACAATTGCTGGATATGTGTTACAAATACCTGGGACATTTGTTTGCGTTTTTTGGGCAACATCCGCTTGTGATAAATGGAGAGAAAAAGACGGAGCTTCTATATCCTTCAGTTGTGTTGTAACATTGGCAGTCAGGCGAGTCTGAGAAGCTGCTGAAATTCGGAGAAAGAAGAACACTATTTGTTCAAGTAATTTTAAAAATGTTGATTATTTGCAGCAATTGTTTTGGGTATAAGGATTACCTATTGGTACATGGTCTTTTATTATTGGAGATCTCACATTTTTTCATGGCGATGATGAATCCATTTCTCGAACATACACGTCTACTAAGTTGGCATCGGAAGGGTTCTCGCGGACAACATTTCCAATGATTTTGTCTATTGGATCATCTGATCGGAAGATGTTGTCGGCTTTTTGCTCAGCTGATTGTGACAAATTTTCTTTGTCATCTGTCAATTGTAGACGTTCATTGTAAAATAGCATAAAATTTTATTATGAAAGAGTTTAGCATAAAAATGTGTTCTTACCGGTGCTTGAGTTTTCTCCCATAGGTTTATCTTCTGGTTCATTTTGATGAAGATATAGGTCTTTAAAATCTTTGAACGTACTTGTCAATTCTTGCGTCAATAGGCGTGATGATACTTTGTGTGTATCCTTCAAAAATTGGCTTGTTTTGCTCTTGTATCAGTGATGCCACCTTACGGACGAGTAAATCGTCATCAAATGGCGCTGTTCTTTTCGGCGTAGTAGATGGTGGTACAAAGGCTGATGGCTCATTAGGACCCTTTCTCTGGTCCTCTGTATCCTTTGTCTTGTTGTCTTCTTCTTCCTCGGTTCTCTGCGCTTCCCGTGCCCGTTTTTGCGCTTCAATGACATCTACAGCACGCAGACCACTAGTCCAAGAATTAATTTCAAGCGGATATTCCTCTTCTATTAAAATGATAAGGTAATAAACAGCAGCATCATCTTTGTTAGCATCGATTTCAATGTGCTCGACTAACTCCGGTGCCTCTTTACTCAACAACGATACTACTGAAACTTGTGTAATAATCATATAGGAACATTAGACCATATTCTAGTGTTTTGGTAGTCAGACTACCATAAAGTGTTAAGTGGCATGACTATTTAAACATTTTGTACCTACTTCACCCAGAACGTTAAGCGACCTGCACGTTCTGTTCTGAAGGTGCAGACTCATCTGATTTACTAAGGAAACAATCTCCTGGATGAATGCACCTCTTTCCATCATTGACTGAAGGACCACATTTTGTACAATTTTAGGACAACATGCGACTGTAACTAGAATCATGGCATATGGGAAGCCTTGTATAGAAGCCGTAGGTTGCGTGTAGCTGAAATGGTCTTTTGATTTGGTGCTTTCAACAGTCAGCAAGAAGGATTCCCTTCCCCACGGGTATTTAAGAAAATCGTCGATGTCTAGTAGGTGTTGGACCCTCTCTTTTGTGATTTGTATGTTGTTGGATATTGGACACAATATTCCATCAACTAGAAGAAGTAGGACTAGACGTAGCCTCGTTTCCGGATCCTTGTACTTTTTTCCTTCGATCAGTTTTTTATGTATCCACAAAGCATTTGTTTTTTTTTCACCCTTGAATAACTTGTTCTAAATGTTGTCAAGATTGTTACTCGCTTTACCCTTTTTTTTGTTTTGTTTTTGGAGGCGTCTTTTTTATCATCTTCATTCTCCTGCCTGCAATTCAACCCAGTGACAATAGAAAACTCTTGAATGCCATATCGTATAGGTTTCCCTTCCAAAAGGTACCACAGTTCGTTTTTCTTCTTCGTGACTAACTGTCTTGATAACAAGTAGTGGAGAAAAACGAGGGAGAATTCGTGATTCTCCATTTGCAAGATCCGTTTGAATTGTGAGTTCATTATCAAGTCCAAATGATTTGGCTCTAATGCTTGCTTTATATGTTCTACAACTCGAAGATTGAAGTACTTATTTACTCTGGCTCTTCCACCAGGCTCATTATTTAATTCAAATAATTGTCGAGGCAGTTCCTGGCCTGTATCTTGATCCATCTAGTAACTGTAATGTGAAAGACGCATATACTTAATACTCCGACTACTTAAAAAATAGTCAATCTATTGGGAACCCAAAAAACATCACTGGTGTGGGTTGTATACAATGAGGAAAGAAGATCAACAGTAACATATATCCGAAATTCCAGAAACTATAACTAAGATGAAACAGAGGGAAAATTTGTTGACAGAACAATGGAGAGACATGCAATAGAGAGAAAGAGTGGACGATAATATGATTTTCTATGAAACAGACAAAATTTCACTCATTATCATAATCTGTATATAAATTCCTAAATTTTGTAAATCTAAGAGAAAGGCGTATGAAAGAAGACAAGTTCGCCAATGAGAACACTAATTGTTGTGTTATTTATGACATTGTTCAAGCAATTTGCGAGAATATAAAAGAGTAAAGTGAAATTTATCTTATCTAAGAAACCCTACAAGAAAGTTTCGTGATTTCGTTTTATACTTGCAGGAATCGTTCTGATTGTAGAAGAAGTTCACTGTTTCGCCTCGCTTTATCTTTGGACAATTTTGGAGAAATTTGGAAAGAGGAGATCAGTTACAAATTTAATTTATTTGTTGCAGTTGAGAAAATTAAAGAAAGGAAGTTAATGGCGAACGGTTGAGTTTTTTCTCCGATAATCGAAGGAAAGAGAAGACGAAGTGTGATCGATAATTTTAAATTTTAAAATATTCTTTTGCAAAAGCAGATCTACAAAAATAGCACAACTGTTCATTATGATAAGGGTGATATTGCATATAATGTATAATATCGATGGAGAGATATAATAGGAGTAGGAATTATTTAGTTAATTCTACTATATTATGTATATACCATGCAATTACCCTGTGTTAAAATCTTATCCATTTACTACTTTTTTTTTTTAAAGAAAATATGTTTTCACGGAAAGAGAAGGTTAAATTTTTGTTTTCGTTCAATTTTGCGATTATACTTTTTTTTTTTTGTCGATTTTTTTTGTTTAATCGACTTTCTTTGTCAAGTATCCACTTCATCGCAAAATCAACCAGTTTGCTTCATTCATACTTCAAATTCTCCTCACATTTTTCGTACATTGCTACGTGCAAGGGAATTTTCTGTTCTAGAGGCGCGTGACGGAGACGGTGATGGTGACGGTGACGAAAAAGGAGGAGGTTCGTCAACAATGCTAGAATGGCTCAGTATAGGCAATCGGGAACGGAGAGATTTGGAGGTCGCAGCAGTTACAATCCCTATGTCAACGGTGGAGCTTCGTCGGATCACGTAGCAATCGGGATCCGTAACGGTGGCGGGAGTGTAGGAGGAGGAACGCAACACGGGAAGGCTGGTCGATGGCGGCGATCCGCTCGGTTTTACAGGAGTCGCCGTTTCGGCGTTGGCTCTGTGGTGTTTCTTCTTTGTCTTGTGCTCGTTTTCTCTGTCGCGGCATACTATTATTTCTCCGGTTATACGAATTTTGGCAGAGATGAAAAAGGTCAGCTAACTTCTTCCTTTTTAGAGCTTCAGTACGATCGGAAGCATGAACGTTCACGTAGTTGGATCTTCGTTCTGTTGATTGAGTATGCCTTAAAAGTTTTAGCTGATAGAATTTCGAGAAACTGATTTTCCAATAGGAAAGGGAACAAACTAATGCTTTCTCTTACGTTTCCGCAGGAATTGATACCTCTGAAAGTGATTTTCTTACAAATGTGTCAAGAAATGATCCTTTGAAAACACTTCAGTTTGGTCACGCTTCAGTTTTAGATGGAAGAGACTCTAGATATTGGGATAAGGATGATAGAAGACGGGATGAAGATTATAACGAAGATGATGCAGGGGTAGGTTCTGATGATAAATCAGTTACTGAGGAGAGGTCAGTTTCTGAAGTGAAAAAGGATGTACTGCTGCATAATCCTTTGCAGGGTTCAGAATTGAGGGGGGTTGGTTTTTACAATGAAGCTGGACGTGATGAACTAAAGAAATATGAAGTAGAGTATCAAGCTTCTCTTGAAAAAGGTGGTCAATTATTAAAAGAAAATGATCAGCCGTTTGAAACAGACTCTAATGTACATGATTCAATTGATTTTCATGATACCCACGGGGATGATTACGTTGATATGGGGCATGATGAGGATGAAAATGACGAATTAAACAAAGATAATCATAGGTTTGGCGAGGATTATGCTGAGGAATCTCATAAAAAGAATGCCTCTGAGTTTCTTCATTCCAAGACCAAGCATCAGAAAACAGAAAAGGTTAATGGAGCTACTTTAAAAAGGTCACGTGGGAAGTCTTCTCTTGTTGGTATGGGGGGTAAGTCCGGGAAAACATCTCAATCTGATTCAAAAAGAAGATCTCGAAGTCACAGATTTTCAGGTAATTGCTTAAAATTAGCTTGGTTGAGAACTTATTCTGGGTACTTGCTGCTCAGGATTATCTTGTTTTTCAAATCTTCAACAGGTGTATCTTGTGAGATGAAGCTATTAAATTCCAGTCAACAAATACCAGAGCCTTTGAACACTCAAACTCTTGCTGGATCCTCCTTACAATACATAAAGATGGAGGATAAACCTTATGGAGAAGAACAGTGGGAGCCTAGATTTGCAGGTCACCAGAGTTTACAGGAACGAGAAGACTCTTTCTTGGTTCAAGACAAGAAAATTCATTGTGGCTTTGTCAAAAGCCCAAAAGGATTTCCAAGTACTGGGTTTGATTTGACAGAAGAAGATACTAACTATATCAGTAAATGTCACATTGCTGTGATCTCCTGTATTTTTGGCAATTCTGATCGTTTGAGACATCCTGCTAGTAAAATGGTATGATGTAGTCAATCCTTGATGTATTTCATCTTTCATTTTACTTCTTATTTCTACAACTAGGATTTGAAAACCTTAACTACAATTCTCTAGGAGCATAACGTTCAGATACATGGAAACACATGCAGTATTTAGACTTTTGTGGCAACTTTTGTGGCACATAGCCACTCACTAGTTAAGATTTGCAATCTGAGTTACTACTGCTGAACAACATGAACTGAATGAGCAGTAACTTAGTTTTTAGATACTAGATGAAGATGAGCTTAATATATCAGATGATGTACTGCTTGCATATAAGCATCTGAAGATATATTTGTAATGACCATCGTCATGCATGAAAATGCTGCGTTTTGAATACTAGAATGCCAGGAATTTTGTAAAGTTTGTTAGATGAGTGTATCCATTGTCATGAATACAACCATCTCTTAAGCTCTATGTCCATTAGGACATCAGCAAGGGTTCCCATGACCTATTAGTCTTACGTTCAGTTATTGGCATCATTATAGTATAGAAAAAATTTATGAACACCTTCACATATCTTAAGTTTTTAATAAATCCATATGATCTTTTGGATGTGGTTTCGTCTGTTTACTCACTGATATCAAATCTTAATTTGTGCTAACTTGGGATTTCTTTCTTCATTTAGATAAGTCGTTTTTCAAGAAAAGATGTTTGTTTCGTTGTGTTCGTGGACGAGCTTACCATGCAAACACTTTCTGCTGAAGGTCAAGCCCCAGATAAAGATGGATTCATTGGTTTGTGGAAGTTGGTCATTGTGAAGAATCTTCCTTACCCAGATATGCGGAGGGTAGGAAAAATACCAAAACTGATACCACACAGACTTTTCCCATCGGCAAGGTGAGGCTCATGTCATAGCGATAAGTTCCACTGTGTCTATCTATCACAATTTTATCTTGGCTTTGTAGTCAAATAGTCCCAAAATCAGAGTAGGTATTTATGTGTTTGGTAACTCACTGAGAGCTCTGGAATTCAGAAGAAATCTGTATATACATAGAAGAAATGATCATTTTTTTAAAATTCTTTTAGGTACTCAATCTGGTTGGACAGCAAGTTACGCCTTCAGTTGGACCCCATCCTCATTTTGGAGTACTTCCTCTGGCGTGAAGGGAAGGAGTATGCTATATCCAATCATTACGATCGCCATTGCCTGTGGGAAGAGGTTGCACAAAACAAGAAGCTGAACAAGTATAATCACAGTGTCATTGATCAGCAGTTTGAGTTTTACAAAACAGATGGACTTACGAGATTCAATGCTTCAGATCCCAACAAGCTTCTTCCTAGCAGTAAGATTCTCTTGGATAACTGCTACAAGGCATGATTAGAACCTCGTTTAGGGAGCTTTCTCTTAATTAGTGGCCGTAACTGCGTGTGTGTTCATACCATGCACAAGGAATGATTAGACAGAAACTAGTCAAGAGTTGCAAACAAAATGAGAAAGTGAGAGTTAAATAGTAAGGAAATCATATTAGCCATCATAGAAGAGGTTGAAAATAGAGAGTTTTAGGTGTATTTGGATGTGAAACTATGCTAACGCGTTGTATTTGCTTGTAACTTTTCACATTTAAAATTTTGCCTATGGTCCGTGTGCATTAACATGATTCTTGCAAGTTGGTCACAAGTATCTGTTTGTGGGTAAAGTGGTTATTATCTTAACTATGTTTTTCTTTTGCAGATGTCCCAGAAGGGTCTTTCATAGTACGGGAACATACTCATATGTCGAACTTATTCTCATGTCTTTGGTTCAACGAAGTTGAGCGTTTCACTCCCCGAGATCAGCTAAGCTTTGCATACACCTACCAGAAATTAATACGGACGAACCCTGAAACTCCATTTAATCTGCACATGTTCAAGGTAAAATTCATTTCTCAAAACTTTTTACGTTGAGCTTGCTTCCACGTTAAAGCTGGGTTAAAGGGTAGTAGATATAGCTCTTCTACTTAAATGAAAGTGGAAATTTGGTTGGTTTTAGTATGGACAATGAAGATAAGTATCAGAGATGAATCGAAATATGAAGTAGCTAGCTCTAGCTTTGTCTCATCATGGAACACATAATGGCCTGACATTGATCAAGTACACTTACTTGTGAAATTATCAGGATTGCGAGAGGAGAAAAATCACGAAATTGTTCCGTCACAGATCAGAAGAGAAAAGAAACCTTATACAAGCGGCAACACAGTAAGCAGACCATTTTTTTTTTTTGGAATGATGTATGGAGCTTTTTATAAATGCTGTGTATATTCTTGCGATTCATACACGCGGACATGGTTTCAGTTGAGAATGTGATTTAGATGTATACGAACGAATTTGAGGTAACAAAAGCTGATTCAATTCTTGCGATTCATACACGCGGACATTAGGTTTCTAGTGTGTATGAGTATGATGGCAACAAGATCCTGATAAAGTTCATTGCAGGTTTCAAGTTTGGTTACGAAATGGCATTTGCATATTCCAATATACAATATTTTTGCTGAAACAACTGTAGTATACTCGAGAGTCAAGTTGAACAAATGTTGGTCATTTAGTTGCAACATGACAAAATTGTTAATACATTGAATTATGTTTTTCTTTTGGTCATCTGATACATTGGATTATGTACGTTATAATTTTTTTTTTGTCAACTTGTATGTTATATTTATAATGAGTATATACATAGTAATAGTAATATTGGTACTTCCTTTGTGCATAAATGTATGAACATATTTCTTTTTGGGAAATACCAGTGTATATACTTAGGAGTGTCAATGCGGGTTTCTGACCGCGGACGTCGCTTAACCCG
>OVAV01000381.1:0-19419 GCA_900406375.1 Iberis amara | reverse complement strand
ACATTTCAGCTTGACTTAGAAGCATTCATTGCATCTTGATTTCTAACACACTTCCCTTTATGGTTTGACACCTTACATACTACAATGGAAGGGTTTGATAACCAAAGAGACTGAAAACCTCTTACTTATCAATTGTATACTTGGATTGGTCATAGATCTAGGTATTGGATAAGAAGTAAAATCGATAGAGCTATGGTAAACCCTCAATGGATTGAAAAGTTTGATAAAGCATATGTTCGATTATTGAATTGGGGTGGATCTGACCATCGACCGCTACTCATTTGTACTAACTCTTCCACAATACAGAAACATAGAATTTTCAAGTATGAAACTCGATGGAAATCACATCCAGATCTGAAACAAGTTGTTGCAACCATATGGAGAGAAAAAGGTCAAAATTATTCACCATTGACTTTCTCTGGATTACTTACTGAATGTAGAAAAGGTTTATCAGCTTGGAAGCGTTCAACCAATTTGAATTCCAGCAAACACATGATGGCACTCCAACAACAACAACTCCACAGAGCATATGAGAATCATACTACTGATCACGAATATATCTCATCTATAAAATATGAACTAATCTCTGTATGTAGACAGGAAGAGGAATACTTGAGAATCAAAAGCAGGGTCTTATGGTTGCAACATGGAGATAAAAACACTTCCTTTTTTCACTCAAAGGTTAAGCAGAGAAGACATTATAATCGAATCATCTCAATCACAGACTCAAATGGAGTGATTCAGACAGAGGATAACAACATTCATGAAGTCTTTATTTCATATTTTTCTGATTTATATGGAGAAAATGAGTGTACTCAACAGCAATCTTATGATCTCCTTTCTTCTATGCCCTGCAAAGTAGATGAAGAAATGAATGCGGAACTTACCAAGGATGTAACAGACCAAGAAATATTTTTAGCTTTAAAACATATGCACCCATATAAGGCCCCAGGACCAGATGGACTCACAGCTGGATTCTATCAAACACACTGCTCAGACATTAAAGCAGAGGTCATTTCTTTTGTTAATCATTTCTTTCATATGGGTACATTAGATAGGAATATAAATCATACATTTATTTGTTTGGTACCCAAAACACCTAATCCACAAACACCTAAAGACTTTAGACCCATTAGCCTAGCAAATGTTGCATACAAACTGCTCGCGAAGGTTTTGGCAAACAGACTTAAGAAATGCCTCAACAAAATTATTTCAGTTGAACAATCTGCTTTTATCCCACACAGACATATCACTGATAATGTGTTAGTGGCTCAAGAGTTAATACATTCGCTGAAATCCCGCATAAGAAAAGATAAATTTATGGCGTTAAAATTAGACATCACTAAGTCCTTTGATAAAATTGATTGGTCTTTCTTATCTTTTATTCTAAAGAAAATGGGTTTTGCTCAAAGATGGTGCCATTGGATTATGGAATGTATCAGTTCAGTTACTTATTCCATCCTCATTAATGGCCAACCAGTAGGTATTATTAAACCACAAAATGGAATACGACAAGGGGACCCTTTATCCCCTTATCTCTACATAATTTGTGCTGATGCCTTAACACATTTAATCCACAATCAAAATACCATAGGTCACCTGTTGGGATTTAAAGCAAGTTGGAATGGACCATCTATATCGCATCTAATGTTTGCAGATGATTTATTGCTTTTTTGCAAGATACAAGATAATGAGATTATTGCCTTGCTTAATACTTTGGAAACTTATGGGCAATATTCAGGTCAGAGAGTCAATTACCAGAAATCTTCAATTTTATTTGGTAAGAATATTGATACACAAACGAAGATAACTATTCAAAGACAAACTGGTATATGGCAAACTAGTGGTTTTAATCGTTATCTGGGACTGCCTGATATTATTACTCGCAATACTTCCACTGTTTTTGCTTACCTTTCAAAGAGAATGAAACAAAAAAATTAATCACTGGACAGTCAATTATCTATCACCAGCTGGAAGGGAAGTGTTGATCAAATCAATCCTCCAGGCTATCCCTACATATGCGATGCAATGCTTCCTTCTGCCAAAGAAGTTACTTTCAACACTAACCAGTTTGATCCGCAAATTCTGGTGGTTTGGCCAACAATCAAGATTTAAGATACCTTGGATTTCTTGGCACAACTTAACAAAAGGAAAGGCTGAAGGTGGTATAGGTTTCCGAGACATGGCAGACTTTAATCTTGCACTTGTTGCAAAGCAATCATGGAGATTAATATCATCACCTACAACTCTGCTTGCTCGTGTATATAAGGCCAAGTACTTCCCGAAAACAACTGTTTTAGATGCTCAAAGAGGTAGTAAATCTAGCTTAGCTTGGCGTAGCATTCATAAAGGACTTTCAGTAATTGAGAAAGGTCTGGTCTGGACAGTAGGTAATGGAGAATCTATTCTTATTTGGTTAGATAAATGGCTACTCAAACCAGAACCTTCTACACCTCTAATAAGATGGTCAGGATGTCCTAGAACTATGAAAGTTAGAGAACTGATGAATGAACAAGGAACTGAATGGTCAGATGTTAAACTTTAACAATACATGGATGCAACAAACATTTCTCATATAGTGAAAATCAGACCTAGTGTCTTGGGAATGCCAGACATGCCTACATGGAGATACTCAAAATCAGGTATCTATACTGTTAGAACAGACTATCACCTTATTCATGCAACTCAAAGAAATAATCAGGATCAAATAGATTATACCATTTACAAAATACTTTGGAGTCTCAACATTCCAACTAAGCTCAAACACTTCTGGTGGAGAGTGCTTACAAATTCTTTGCATGTATTACAATCATTGCGGCATAGAGGTCTTAATATTAATACCACATGTCAAGCCTGTGGAGAAGCAGAGGAAGATATCAATCATATGCTCCTTCACTGCAGAGTATCAAAAGAAACTTGGCAACTCAGTCCTTGTTCAAACATATTCTCTTCAAATATATTGGAGGACACTTTTCTCAATGCTTCGACACTTATAAGGGAAGGACACAAGATTTTAAATGAGTACCAAAATTTTCCTCTTTTTCTAGGTTGGTACATTTGGAAGATGAGGAATGTCTTAATATTCAACAATAGGCGCCAAGGAATACCAGACACTATCAACAAAGCTTTGATATACACAAGAACCTGGAATAACATCCAATTGGTTGAAAGCAATGAATACACTGCTAACACAGGGAGCAATAGTACTTATGATCCTGCACATTCTCCTACTACAATTTCACAGTATGTTAATGATCAGATTGAATACATTGTTTTTACAGATGGATCCTGGGTTTCATCAGATGAAAAAGCAGGCGTTGGTTGGGTCTTATACCACAACAATCAGAAAGTTCTACAAGGATTTACATCAACAACTACATTATCAAGTGCAAAGGAAACTGAATACTACGCCATTTTTGTGGCATTGATGACATTGCACTCTCTAGGATACACAAGATTGCATATACTCACTGTCAATTCATCATATCTCAATTTACGCTTCAACAACAAAGATGAGAATTCACCTTGAATAACAATACAGCCTCTCATACATTACAATGGGATATTTATCATCTTATTAGCAAGTTTAAGCGATTCCAAATGTCCTTTGTACCTAGATCTCAAAATGTAGATTAAGATGTATTAGCAAAAAGAGCTAGAATTAACAAATCACGAAAGACGATCCAATGGTTGTAATACCTTTTATCAATGCAATATCTAAGTTGACAAAAAAAGAGCTAAGATTGCATGGTCTGATGCTTGTCGAAGTAAGAGGGAAGGAAGCTTGGGCTTCCATTCTCTGCAAGAGATGAATTTGGTTTTTGGTTTAAAGCTTTTATGGCGAATACTTACAGTAACAAATTCCTATTGGGTCAATTGGATTAAACTATACCTCATTCGCGAAGTTACAATATGGACAGCTCCTGCGACTAGAGGCTCCTGGATGTGGAAGAAAATCATTAATTTAAAGGGACGAGTATCAAATTTCTTGAGACATCAAATTGGCGATGGCTGTAACACATCTTTCTTGTTTGATCATTGAACTCCTCTTGGAAGATTACACAATATAGCTGGATTTCGTGGGTTCTGGGCACTTGGTATTCACTCGAACTCTAATGTTGCCGAAGTCGCTTCTTCTGCCTGGAATTTCTGATCACAAAGATCTGCACCACTGTAAATGGTTACATAAGCTTCACAATATATTCCCATTCCTACTCAGGAAGCGGGCCCTGACGTAATCACATGGAAACGGGACAATGCCACCTATAAGCCAATGTTTTTAGCATCTCATACTTGGCATTTGATCCTCTCCTGCAGCCTAGTGGTTCCGTGGAGTGATGCAATTTGGTTCCGTCATTCTATATCGAATTTTCTTTTATCTCTTGGTTGGCGTTTCACAATCGTCTAGCCACTAGGGATCGTATCGCTTGCTGGTCCAGTACTACAGCCACATCCTTCGTATTCTGTAATCATGGACCAGAATCTCGTGACCATTTGTTTTTCCAATACAGGTACACCACCAACGAATAGACGAGCATGGCTGCTGCCAAGGGGTCATATCCCAAATACTTGGTCCACAATCATTCCTCAACTCGTCCTAACTCTCTAGGGAAACAAACGCAACTACTCCTTCGTCTTGTCTTCCAATGCTGTCTGCATCAAGTCTTGTGGGAACGGAACAATCGTTGCCACGCTACGTCACACCAATCCTCTCATCATATAGTTAAGATGGTTGACAAGACCATCAGAAACATACTCATAGCCATTCGCGCTTTTGGGAGATAGAAATTGCGATGAGCGTCTTCCCATCTAGTTCAGCACAAGGAATTAGTTCGCTTACTTTTTCTACAGATTTTAAGCTACTATCTAGATTGCTAGTTGATTACATTTATTCTCTACAAACACATCAAAATAGGACACATTCATTGTAAATATTTCTGTTTTTTTGAAATATAGTATAACATTATAGCAAAAAAATATATATTTAACCTGATAATCACAGAGTTGTCTTTGAAGTGCAAATGTACTAGATAACTATGATATACAATTGTTAGAATTTCGTATTCTTGAGCTCATGTTCATAAAGTATATATATTATCACGTTACTTCATGAACCACTACAAACACGACCGATAAACCAAATTCTATAAAAGAGAGAGTTTGACTCGTATAGCAAGTGGTCAGTTTTGATCTCAAATCTAGTAATTATAAGATATTAGAAGTGAAAACCGCTATGCTACTTGCTCCTTATTGGTCACATAGTATATAAAGAACCCAAAATAAAAAATNGTTTTGATCTCAAATCTAGTAATTATAAGATATTAGAAGTGACAACCGCTATGCTACTTGCTCCTTATTGGTCACATAGTATATAAAGAACCCAAAATAAAAAATAATTCACAAATAGATAAAATAAAACGCAATTTTCGAATTTACTGATTTTTTATGTTTTAGTTCCGAAAATATTATTTAAATTTTTTTCTAAAAAAATCACCAAACTAAAACTAACATTAAACCATCAAAATTAAATTTTAAACTCTAAATTCAAATCCGAAATGTTAATTCTAAATTCTTAAAAATCATATGTTATGTTTGTGGTATTCAATATATCTTAAAAGTATTTTATGAAAGAAAAAGTATTTGATGATATATTTAAATAAAGATTTATTTTGTGAATTTTTTATGGAGTTCTTCTAAAATAAAGATGTTTAACGCTCAAATAATCGATTTTTTGCTCAAAATATTAAATTACTTACCAAGAAGGTAATAGATGGTTCGACTTAAGCCGATGTCTGAATTGTAGTTTGAAAACTTAGAAAAGACAAGAGTTTATACAAACTTTCGGAAGATATTTTAGATCAAAGTATTAAATTTTCTATATTTTTCGCAAAATATTTTTGGACAACACCGGACCGGTCCAATTAGTCAAATTTCATAAATAAAAATATATCTCCGATCTGGTAATAAGACAGTCGAGGTTGAACACCACTAAACCACTTGCTTTTCTTAAACTTTCCTAGGTTTCTTAAATTTAGTCAATTAACTTGTGTGCATGTATAGGAAATGAACAAGCAAATCATGAAAGTGATACGACAACTACTGAACTGGGCATTACATATATGTAATTACGGCCACGTTTTTTTCGTGTAAATTACGAGATTAGAATTTCAAATTACTTGATGAATAAAAGAAGAGACAATGAAGTTGACTAATCAGCAAATGCTTTCAAATCATCAAAATTGTAGATTTGGGACCCATTCTTTGTTCCCCATCTCCTTGTACACTTTCATTACCATATTTCTTACACAAACAAATTTTTACTCTATTGTGTCTCCCCACCTTTACGTCTTTTCCTTTTTCTCCTTTTTCTTTTTGATTTCACATAACATTATTCTTACTTTTATACCAGTATTTTGAAAACCGAACCGGATCAGAGGTCCGACCAGATTCAATCTTGAATCGGAGGAGTATCCAAGACGATCAAACCGATTAAAAGTCTGGGTTAGACCCGCAAAAACCCGGATACCAGCGATCCAATTGAATCGTGTTAAACTGGATTTTACTTTTAGTTAGAAATTTTTCATTAATTCTAAATTTTAATGTTTTCTGATAACCTTTTAAGGTATTTAATACAATTTGTGTTCCTAATAGGCTATTAAAGTATTCAACAAAATAGTTAAATGATTTTCAAGTGTCATATGCACAATATAACACCATATAACTTAGTTTATTATATTTTTTAGTACTTTTTACTGATTTTGGATATAAAATCAAGATATATGTTTTTATTTATTATTCTAAAGAATTATTTTATCCAAATTTTATGAATTATGAAGTTTTTTCAAACGTAATATGTATAATACTACTTTTATATACATATAAAATTTTAACAAAATTATCAAATTCGATCAAACCCGGTCGAACCACATTGTCCCATAACCTCAAAAAAATGTCAACTTAGTTTCTAGTCCGGTTTTCAAAACATTGCTTTATACCATCTATGGTCAGTGATTCTCTTTGCTAAATTTTTGGTTATACCACCTATGCAGACTTTCAGCAAAATTTGATTGATCTTACTGAGATCAATACTAACTTCGTAAGCAATTGAACATAAAGTATACTCGTGGACCTATAATTAAATAAAAATAGTTGTAACACATTTAATGAGGCTACGACGATATTGAAGTTAAGTTACTTCCGTTGTTGATAATTCCGAAGAGGAAAACATATATCATTGATGATGAAGATGCTGTAAGATATTTAATGCAAGTGGAAAATAAAATTATATTGTATGTGGAACAACAAAACCATAGTTGTTTCCAACCTTTAGGAGATGATAGAGGAAGTGGAATTGATTTAACAAATGAGGAGATGAAAAGTAATCGGGTTCATGAGGGCATTATTCTTCTTATCACATAATATGAAGCACCAGAAAAATATGAAATGTTGGACAATGTTCCTTACAATTCACAAGATGAAGATGATACATGTGAAGATGTGGGGAGGGGGAGAGTATGGAGAAAATTAATGTTGGACAATGTTCCNGGGGGGGGGGGGGGGGGGGGGAGTATGGAGAAAATTACGGTTTTTCTAATGAATTTGATGCCACACGTGATACAACATTGACACCATAAAGTGTGTCGAATCTATCAATGGTATTTTTAGAGATGTGAGGAAGTATTTGTTATTATTGAATCTTGCTATGATTATTGCATAAGTTTTTGAATGGTTTAACAAGCATAGAAAGAGTGCTGGTGAAGGATCAACTACACATAAGTTGGTGCCTCATGCTCATTGTCTGATGCACACAAGATTTCATGCTGAAAAGTTGTTAACGGTGATTGAGGTAAACAACTTTTATCTTGAATACAATGTGTTTGGGAGAGATGGGTAAACATGTTTGGTTGATTTGAGAATGAAAACTTTCACTTGTAAATATTTTGATATACACAAATATTCATGAAACACGTAGAGAAAGGGGTTGATGTTCATTTGCATGAATTTTGCTCCAAGTATTATTTGTTGGAGCAGTGTGCATTGAGGTATTACCTAACAAACTATCCAGTACCTCACATCTCAGAGTGGAATATTCCAGATGATATCAAAGCTTCGTGTGTTTTACTTTTGAATTGCATAATAAAAGAAAGAAGAAGATAAGAGACTAGGTACCCATCGGTTGGTAAAAATCGCGAGAAGAATTACTCAGGGACTTGGATGCATTTTTGTAATGATAATACTTGAACTAGTAATAATTAGCTAAAAGTTGTATTATTTATTGCTTTCATTTTGGTACAACTAGGAATAATTGAGTATAACTAGGTATAACTAGTAGTATTTGTTGTAATTTCTTTTTTCTTTTTCCCGAAACCATGAGCTTGTTATACTTTTCGATTTTTGGACAACTAGCATATCTTTCTTATGAAGTGGTACAACTAGTCAAATGTACAACTAGCACAAGTACTGATTACAACTATATGAAATTCAAATATTGTAAGAACAAAAAAATAATAATTAGATCTATTGTGATTTTGTTTAAGATATCATAGTTACATCATAATTTTGTTATATATCATCTGAGTGTTAATTCATAACTTTCTTAATTATGTCATTTGGTTTATCTAAAAAGTATCATTAACACTATGATTTAATTATGTTTTAAGTTTTAAGTCATAAGTAACACTATGTAGAATGAAGAATGACTGCAATCTTGTAGACAACTATGTACAATTTTTCAGCAAGTTAAACGTAGTTACTCCTACTTATATTTTTTGAAGCGTAGTTATTCCTAATTATACTTAGTTGTAATGTTTTGCCGGAACACGTGGCAGCTTTACCGGCTAGTTAAACTTTAGTTATTTCTAGTTGTTCGTTTTTGGCGGCCAACGTGAGAATTTGTTTTTGTATGTAAATTTGATCAGTTGTGCCTAGTTATTCAATGAATAGTTATACCTAGTTTTTTTTATTCAATTATAATGCGGTTAGCTACACCAAACTATTTCTAGTTATTATAAGGCTAGTTGTTTCACGGATAGTTGTACCTAGCTATACTAATTATTTTGCATTTAGTTGTACCTAGTTATTCTAGTTATTACAAATGTAGTTGTACCTAGTTATTCTACATCTAAGTTTACTTAGTTATGCTAGTTGTCCACATATAAAAACATTATCAGAAGATGCAAGTGTTAATCATGAACCAAGTTCTACTTAGTGTCCCTCTTGTTCTCCGTTTTGAACGAGTTTTGGATGACTACCTTGTTTCTTAGTATGTGAGGAGTCTTTTTTGGCACAAGAGTTAATGCTTCGGGTTGCTCCATAGCCACATTTCCCTCAGCCGCTACCTTGGTAGCATCTTTCGCCTCTTTACCCGCCACCTTAGTCGTAGCTTTTGCCTCCTCGGCAGCCACCTTATCAATATCTTCTCCCTCCTTAGCATCAGCAGCAGCTTCCATCTCCTTGGCAGTAGTAACAACAACCTAGTCCGCTACCTTAGCTGCAGCAGTCTCCGGCTCCTTGGCCGTACCTTTTGCTTCCTGAGACGCCATCATCACTCCCACCTCCTTCTCAACCGCGGCGGAAATCATCTCAACCATTATGTATTGAATCTGAACCTCCTCCCGCCCCTCTACAACCTTAAAGAGTACGTTAAGAGAATTGTATCCACATTGAGTAGTTCCCTTATCTAAAACATTCTCATCTTCTTCATTTAGTGAACTTTTGTGATCCTAATTGTCAAAGACAAAAAATTAAAGCGTAATAAAAGATAAAATAAAGAGTGGTAAAAGATAAATTATTAAATTGTCATAAATACTTTCATGGTAGCCATTATCACTTCCACCGAAATCATTAACACCGTAGTCCATTGGCACCTTTGTTTTTTTTAAAGAAAAAAGTCGTCCATTCTTTCAATCCTTTCATTCATCTTCTCCATTTTCTTCTCCACCATTTATTCACCTTTTGTGTTCTTAAATCCTAGGTCTGTGCGTTCCAACAACTTCGTTTCCAATCATGACAAACCATCAAGAGACTTCTTCCTACTAGGATCTCCTTGCACATTTGGTTGGGGAAGGGTTTGAACATTTTGACCTTCATTGCCACGATAAACATGTGATTCAATGTCTATTTTGAATAAATCCTCCCACCATATGGTTGAATCTTCCATCCTTAGAATCTTCCTCCACTCATCAACAATTGGATCGAGTTAATCCATCATCTTTAAACCCCATTTTGTATGATGCGTGCCATCAACACTTCTTCATCCTCATTCACCTCCACAATGCTACAAATATCCTTAAAATAATAAGGAAAAACTAAATGCACCATAAGGTTTTTATGTAGTAAAATAAATATATACCTTTGTGTTATTGAGATGAAGATCTCATAAGGTTGATCTTGGAAAAAGCCAAGAATCTAAGCCAAAAGAGAAACCAAAACGAAAAGAAGACAATCAAGAGTCAAGAAAAGCCAAAATATCAAGGCGGACTAAAGTTGAACCATGCAAAGAAAAGCTAGCAAGGATTGAGAAAGATGTGCATGGTCGAGAGAACCATGCGGAGAAAAGCTGGCCAGGATTGAGAATTAGCCTGAGAAACTATCGAGCAGATTTCCGAGAAACTAGGCTTGGCACGAGAAGGTCGCGCATGGTCCATCAAGCCGAAAATCTAGTTTAGGCCGAGAAATGTTTTATAAGGCCAAGAGGAATTATGTGTGGGAAAAATGAAGTACTTGTGATCCATTAAGTCCTTAGACCTTCCAAAAGGGTTTTGAAGTAAAAAGTAGCCATTAGCAGTAAAGTTGGTTGGAGTCACATGTCTCACCTTGATTGCCGAGCCACTCGCGCTTCTGGCACAATCTTGCTCGATCAGTGGCGCACGAAGACTGGCCAAATGCCAAAAATGGCTTGGTCCACTTTACTTAGTTGTTTAAATTGTTTCTTCTTTTGTTTAACCTAATGTTGAGTTGTTTATCTATTTATAGAGTGTTGTATGCTTCATTTGTATTTAAGGAGAGTTAATCTCTCTTCTTCAATAATACAAAGTTCTCTCAATCTCTTCATTCTCTTATTCTCTCGGTTCTATACTTTGATTCTCTAATTCTTCTATTCTTGTTACTCTACACTCTCATTCTCATGTTACTTAATTTTTCCACACTCCAAGTAACATAATCTCTCTTGGGTTCACTAAGGTCCCCTTATTCTCGTTTCTTATTCTATAAGCTAAACACTCAAATTCTAACATGGTATCACAACATAAGCTCCTCAACCTCTCAAGATTCCGCATATAATGTTCTTATGGTTCAATTTCTTGTTTTAATCGGTTTTAACTTGATTTTAATTTGTGGAAAATGTTGTTAAGGTTATGTTTTTGTTAAAATGGTCTTATAAAGGTTCCGGTTGGTTTAAAAGTTTTTAAAAGGTCCTCCTTGTTGATTTATTCGATTTCTAAAGTTTATCAAGCATAATCTTATGTTTTTTCAAAGATTGAAAAAGGATTTGATGCTTGAAGCTTCGGTTTTAAACATTTAAATTTTGAATATGTAAGATTCGGTTTTATAAAAAGTTTAAATAGGTTTTAAAGTTTTTCTTAAAACTAAATGAAGGAGAACCAGGTCTCTTCAAAACTTATTTACAAGTGAGACTTTGCTCTTATGAGTCAAAGTAGAAGGGCTTGATGAATCCATTTTTCTTTCATCTTTAAAGGAGGAGAACCATGTATGCTTTGCTCATTATGAGTATAGGCTCATGTTGAATCCAAACTCCTTAAGAGACAAAACTTTTTTTAAAAAAGAGAATCATGGTTACTTTACTTGTAGAGGTTTAAATACCATGTTGAATCCAAAGTTTTAAGGAGAGAGAGCAATGGTTCTTTGCTTATATAAGCAAAAGAACATGTTGAACCCAATCCTCTTTAAAAATAAAGAGAATCGTGGGTATTTCACTTTCTAAATTCTAAGTACCATGTTGAATCCAAAGCCAAAAGAGAACCATAAAAAATATTATGAATCCAATTTGGTTTTGGGAACTCTCTCAAGTTTCAAACATGGAAATGAGCAAGAACGATAAAGCAAGCTTGATAATTGCGAGCCTTTAGGGAAAGTAAACCAAGCTATTCAAAAGTAACTTGTTTAATCCAAAATCCTTTATCCTTTTTATTAATTGGTTATTTCAAATTCTTGGGGATCAGCCTCTGTTTTAAATCTTTTTATTTACGTTCAAGAAGTTGATCCGAGACATGATTCAGCCAAGTTGCTCTTCGGCCTTACTTTTCTTGGCCTAGTTATCGGCCAAGTGGTTTGGCCAAGTTTTAGTTGCCTCAAGCTTTTGCCAAATTTCTCTTCCGCCTTACTCTTGAAATTTTAAAAATTCTTTTGGCTTCGACCAAGATTAATTGAGTCGATCTTTGCCCAAGTTGCTCTTCGACCTTAGTCTCGGCCATTTCAAATTTCTCGGCCAAGTTTCTCTTCGGACAAGTTAAACCAAAATAAAGTCGAGTCATTATTCTGCCAAGTTACTATTCGACCTTACATGTGTTGGGGTCAAAAATAGTACACTAGGAATCAACGCACGAGAAGTACGAAAATATCCACATCAGTTCCGATCAATGGAACAAACTAACTAAAATCGCAATACTTTCGAAAGGCCATAAGAACATATGCTTCAGAAAAACCGGAAAGCGATCGGCAAATGGCTAAGCAATTTTCTCTACACTCTTTTGTCCTTAATCGAGAAGGTTCTGTCCCACCGCGTTTTCCTATCACTCAGAATTTAACGAGGCAAGATAATTCACTTATATCCGATAACGGTATCCAAGAAAACGTACTCGAAATCGATATTTAAGAGACATGAAAAACCTCGACAAATACGTATCGAGACAATAACAAGTGAATCGAAGCCTTCAGATAAATATTTCAGTTCCAAATACTGTTAACGGACGAAATAAGAACGTATGCGCTGAAAGAGTGACGTTCAGCTCGCCAGTTGGAGATCGTCGCTAACCTCTGCGATCCCAAAAACTTTAAACTTGTTAAATAGAAAAGGCGAAGATTGGGTCCGGAACGAGCCAATGTGGTCAATGACGAGGTCGAAAACTCCTCAAAAAGAAAAATGCCCCATAACAAGATCAAAAGAAAATCTTTTGGCAATTACGGAAGGCCGAAACTTTGGAGGGGAAGCGCGAACCAACCTGCGAACCCGTCATCTTAGTATGCTTAGATGAACAATTCTCCGAGCGTCGCGTGGAGATCGGCGCTAACCTCTGCGATCCCAAAAACTTTAAACTTATTAAATAGAAAAGGCGAAGATTGGGTCCGGAACGCGCCACTATGGTCAATGACGAGGTCGAAAACTCCCGTCGTCGTTAAAAAGAAAAACGGAAATGGCGGGTCTGCATTGATTTCACCGACCTCAATAAGGAGTGTCCGAAAGAAAGTTTCCCACTACTGCATATTGATCGTCTAGTAGAAGCCACATCAGGGAACAAGCTCTTATCATTCATGGATGCCTTCTCATGGTACAATCAGATCATGATGAATCTTGATGATCACGAGAAAACCGCTTTCATCACCGACTGTTGAACTTACTGCTACCAAGTAATGCCCTTCGGCATGAAAAATTGCCGACGCAACTTATCAACGACTTGTCAATCGAATGTTCTCCGAAGAGCTCGGAAATACTATGGAGACGTCACCGACCTGCATAGATGCTTCGAGAAATTAAAACGCCATAATATAAAACTCAACCCGGAAAAATGCAGATTTGTCGTAGCATAAGGGGAGTTCCTCGGGTATCTCGTTACATACCGCGGGATCAAAGCTAACTCGAGACAAATCAACGCGTTGATCGAAATGGCTTCTCCTAAAAACAAGCGAGAAGTACAGAGGCTGACTGGAAGGATCGCCGCGTTCAATTGCTTCATCTCAAGATCATCGAGCAAATGCCTCCCATTCTACAATATTCTAAAAGGAAATAAAAATTCGAATGGTTAGATCAATCCGAGAAAGCCTTTCAGCAGTTAAAGCATTACATGACCACACCTCCGGTTCGTGCAAAACCAGTTGTCGGAGAACCCCTCTATCTATATATTGCGGTATGAACAACAGTCGTTAGCGGTGTCTTTATCAGGGAAGAACACGGCGAGCATAAACCAATCTTTTACGTAAGAAAAACATTGTTAGACACCGAGACACGATATCCGCTTATGGAAGAATTGGCACTTGTCGTCGTAATGTCAGCACGGAAACTAAGGCCTTATTTCCAATCACATACAATCGTAGTCCTCACCTCATTCCCATTACGAATGATCTTTCACAGTCCTATTCAATCGGGAAGATTATCAATATGGGTAATCGAGTTAAGCGAATACGATGTCGAATATTAGGCAAAGACTTGTGCGAAGTCGCAAGTCCTGGCCAACTTTCTGGTAGAACTCCCCATGGAAAGCATGACGAACCAGGAACGGAACTCGGTCTAGACCCTCTATATTGATGGATCTTCATCCAAACAGGATTCAGGAGTCGGAATCCGACTCACATCACCAACCAGAGAAATATTAGAACAATCCTTCCGATTGATGTTCCAGACGTCAAATAACAAAGTCGAATACGAGGCGCTTATAATTGGGTTATGATTAGCTCATGGACTCAAAATATGAAATATCCACGCTTATTGCGACTCACAACTCGTCGCAAGCCAGTTCAGCGGAGAATACAAGGCCAGGGACGAAAGGATGGAATCATACCTGAAACTCGTCCATGACCTTTCCCAGGGATTTAACTAGTTCAAATAACGAAGCCGAATACGAGGTGCTTATAGCTGGGTTACGATTAGCCCATGGACTCATAATACGAAATATCCACGCTTATTGCGACTCACAACTCGTCGCAAGCCAGTTCAGCGGAGAATACAAGGCCAGGGACGAAAGGATGGAATCATACCTGAAACTCGTCCAGGACCTTTCCCAGGGATTTAACTAGTTTTCCCTCACGCGAATTCCTCGTTTGGAAAATGTGCAGGCTGATGCCTTGGTAGCCCTAGCTTCGAGCTCCGACCTAGGTCTCAAATGAGCCATCCCTGTGGAGTTTATTGAACATCCGAGCATCGGTCCCCTGATCATCATAAATTTGATCTAATCGCCGGACGAAGACGTTGACGAAACGGATCAACCCGAAGAGAGTCTGGAACAACCTGAATATGGATGCGACAGACCGTGGCTGCAGGAGATTCGAGCTTACATAGCCAAAGGTGTCTTCCTTTAAGAGAAATGGGCTGCTCGAAAAGTCAAATTTACACCGCACGATGCGCCCTAGCGGATGGAGAAATTTACAAAAAAAAGTTTTTCAGGGCCTCTCATGACGTGCATTGAAGGAGACAAATCACGGAAAAAGATGGAATAGGTCCATTCTGGGTCATGCGGAAATAACTCCGGCGAAATTTCCCTTGCAATCAAAATAAAACGTCACGGCTATTACTGGCCAACAATGGCCAAGGATTGCGAAAAATTCACCCGCAAGTGCGAAAAATGCCAAAGGCACGCACCGACAATCCACTAGCCAGCAAAACTCCTCTCGTCTGTTTCGGTGCCTTATCCATTCATGTAATGGTTAATGGATATCGTCGGACCCATGCACAAATCTAAACAGAAAAATTTAGAATTTAATTATATATTTTAATAAAAAATTAGCATATTTTCATTTTTAAACAGTTGATTAAACAAAAATTGTGCATTATATAATAGCTAATTATGACATTTTTATGATATGAATATTATGAATATAATTTTCATCATAAATTTTATATGTGTTTATATACATTTTTATTGCATTACCGACATATTATCAATTATATTTCATATATCATACTCCCACGATTAACCAAGTCCACTCTCAGATACTCTTAGGGCAAAGAGAAAACTATTAACAAGACCATCTTAGATGGGCTAAAGAAACGCCTGGACGCTAAGAAAGGTCGATGGGCCAAAGAACTCGAGGGAGTTCTTTGGTCGCACAGAAGAACACCGAGTAGAGCAACATGAGAAACTCCTTTTGCTCTTGTATACAGAAGAGAATGCATAATCCCCGCAAAAATTGAATTCCCAGGAATACGCATGAAGCTGCTCCCATAGCAAGAAGGAACGAACAATTTAGTGCTGCTAGACTACCAACAAGCGGCTTAGTTCTACGCAAAGTGTTCCAAAACACCGCAGAACAGAATATAGGAAAACAAGGAGCAAACTAGGAAGGACCATACAAAATCACAAAGGTAGTCAGACCAAGCGCGTATGAAATCGCTAGAACTCATAACGCCAAGATTCCAAGAACCTGGAACGCGATGCACCTCAAAAAATACTATTGCTAAGCAACGACACCGCAACAAACTGAACTACGAGACAGTTTGATCCATAAAACGGGTATGTAGGCAATTTTTCGCGAGAAAAGTGCAGTTGTCCCTGATTCTCGAAAGAGGGGGAGCGAGTACGTATACGTACACTCGTGTACTCCCATATTCCAAAATATTTTCATTCACGTATTCGATATTTTTGAAACTTTTTCGAAACAAGAAAAACGCATTATGACTTAACAATTTTCACAACTTCTTATGATTCAATCTCACTCAAAACGCCTAAGTAACAAACAAAAATCATCGTATAACCCGGAAACGGAAATGTAGGAATGCATTTCCCAGCAAAACTCAAACATTTTGCTCGTCCACAAAGGCAAAGATGCCCTTCGACGAGTCGCATAAACATTTATCGAACACATTTTAAATGCAAAATTTTCGAGTGGAAAATAACTTTAGGAAAAAAGCGAGACGTCGCGGACTTCCGAAAAAAAATTCCCAAACTCGTAAGAACACAGTCTACATAGACTCAGAAACCAAAAAACGGGCTAACACTCGCTCCTATATCGAACCCGTCGATTGGCCTTGAGGGACGAACTAGTCACCTAACTTTCGTAAGATCGGTCCTCACACATCCGACACAAGGATAAACAGCGCTATGAAAACCAAAATTTTGGTCAGCACTTCCAAACGACTTAAAAATCATCTTTGGAGAGATGCTCGGTTCCCAATCGATGTGAGTCTATCGTAGATTCTAATATCGAAACGGAATCAAGTTGAAACCATAAACGAGATACGTAAGCCGAGATAGTCAACGCACCCCCTAAAGCCGAGAATAAACCTAGGTTTTGCCCTAAATCCAGCACACTGATCTCTAACATCTCCATACATAGTATCAAAAACTGATACGAGATCCCTAAACTTTTCTCTTCGCTTACATCAGCGAACTCATAAAACCCGAAAACCAGACTTTTTGGAAAAACTCGCATCCGAAACGAGTAAGCGGTCGTAGCGACCATCCAAAAATAAAATATGAACTGACTACGAAAAAGCAATTCATTGATATAAAGCTGCAAAGAGGCAAAGAAAACCCGAAGCCACATACAACTAGGTCATGATATTAAACGGCCATACTAGGCCAAAAGAAACATGTTCAAATACTTAAAATTTAAAACATCCTAAACAGGACAACAAATTCATTCATCATTCATGATGAGGACCTCGTCCTCATCCGCTTCACCATCCGAATCCGCCGTCGCACCATCTACCCCAACATCACCTGCCTCGCGGGGCTCAACATCCTCGCTACCATGCTCAGCTGGGAAATCAATGAACTCCGTAAGAAGAGAATCAGTAACTCCTGGTTTGACTCCAGCTACCTGGACTGCGCGACTCGACGAACTACCTGCAGTCTGCACTTGACGTTGTAGATGACGCAACTCCTTCACCTTAGCTTTCCTAACTTTCTTCTCCTTAAATAGAGAGCTCAATGTCTTCCCGAGATCCCTCTCGAGCCTGCCGACCTAGGCTTGGAGTTGAGACACCTTCGAGACACGGGCTCCCTCAACCACTCCCAGCTTTGCCTCAAACTGTGACCATTTCTCCTCCGACTTAGCAAGTCTCTCCGTGAAACGCTCAAACTCTGATCCGCAATCGCTAAATATCCCCTCGATCAAAGACACGAGCTGCACAAAAGCAAAAAAGGATGAGAAAGTGGCAAAAGAGATAACATAAATTCATGCACGAACCTTGGTCTGATGCCGCGACATTAAACTCAAGCCTGAAGCTCTCAGCACCGAGGGACCAGCCTCACCCCCTCTCGTGCTTTTTCTCTTCCCTGCTACCCCGAGATTAGGACAAGGTTTCTTACGTCCCCCAGAGGCAACAACAAGGGCAGCTCCAGCAGCTGGTAGTTCAAGAACAATATCCCGTTTGATGTGAGGAGGAGGAGGCATTGAATCGGCCCCATGCTCGGAATCTCCGACAGGGACTGGAGTCGTTGAAGAACACGTTGGGTGAATCGCTCCACAATCCGGATTGCCCGGAGAAGAGGGCTTTGGCTTAGGTATGACAGCCAATATTACGATCGGAGTCGAGGATCCCGTCGGAGCAGCGGAGGAAGGGCGTTCCATCTCAACTTCATGATGATCCATCTCCTCCTGAAAAGCAAGGAACCCCGCCACGTGAATCAAAATCGCTTCACGGATCGGAGAATCATAAGAACCCTATGGGAAAGCACCACCCACAGTGGCACTTTTTCTTTCTGGGAAGAAGTCATCTTAGAAAAAGCTCTCAAGATAGAAGTTTGAAAAAAACTATGACTAGTTTGCGGAAAATTCTCGATCATGGATTCCGATTAAAACATACATCATTGGCTCGCAACATTCAAACTCGAACCTTGCAAGTTGGGGGGCTAACTGTTGGGGTCAAAAACTATACATTCGGAATCAACGCCCGAGAAGTACGAAAATATCCACATCAGTTCCGATCAACGGAACAAACTAACTAAAATCGCAGTGTACTTTCGAAAGGCCATAATAACATATGCTTCGGAAAACTGGAAAGCGATCGGCAAATGGCTAAGTAATTTTCTCTGCACTCTTTTGTTCTTAGTCGAGAAGGTTTTGGCCCACTGGATTTTCCTATCACTAAGATTTTAACAAGGCAAGGCAATTCACTTATATCCGATAACAATATCCAAGAAAGCGTACTCGAAATCAATGTCCAAGAGATACGAAAAACCTCGACAGATACGTATCAGGACAATAACAAGTGAATCGAAGCCTTTAGATAAATATTTCAGTTCTGAATACTGTTATGGATGAAATAACAACATATGCGCTATACGACTGAGGTTCAGCTTGCCAGTTAGCAAGTTGACCATCTCACGAACCTCTTGTCTCTCGTTTCGTATCATTCTGAGTTTCCGTCTGAATTCTGCGATAAAAATCGTAAAACTCGCATAAGTCCCGAAATCATCTTATAAATGGTTCCGGTTATCTTGAGCACCTAGATCACCTTAGCTATACGATTGTTCCCTACGACTTACGGAAGAATCACGAAATCTTCTCGTATGGAGTTAATCGTAT
>OVAV01000380.1:5775-19464 GCA_900406375.1 Iberis amara | reverse complement strand
TATTTCGGGTATTTTAGTTTTTTGGGTAATTTTTGTATTTTCATATATTTTTGTAGTATTTCGTGTCTGAAATACCCGGAACAGACTTAGAACCAAAAATCTTGGGTATTTTTTGGGATTTTGGGTATGAAATACCCAGAACCGATATAGAACCGAAAATTTTGGGTATTTTCAGGTTCCTTTAACATAGAACCGAACCGACCCGGAACCGAAAAGAATCGAACCAAATATTAAAAAAGTATCAATTGGATATTAGGATTTATGATCCAAAGAACCGAAACCGAACTGAATACCTAAAAGCCCAACCCTAATTAAATTAGTGTTGTTAAAATGGGTCCAAAACCCGTGGAACTAAACGGATTTGTTATATAAATTTGGATATGTGACCCTTCCAATTAAAAATATATTAAACGAGCATTAAAATGATTGATCCGTTTAAATCCTCGTGTCTAATGGGTTATCCTATCTATAAACGGGTCAACTTTTTTATTTATTTTTACTTTTTATGTTTATTTTATTAAAAAATTGTTAAAATTGTTAAACGAGCAATAGATAACAAAAAGTTGATTTTTTAAGTTAACAATTTTGATCAATTTTTTTTATATAAATTTAGCATCAAGAGTCGGATCCTTTTACTACATTATAGATATTCTAATCTAATTGAATTGTATGTCATATTCTTAAGAATTTTTTTTTTCTGTATAAATTTAATTTATGTTCTCTTCAACTTTTGTCTATCTTTTTTTATATATTAAATTTACTACTCTTGTAAAATCGTTTTCAAACGAAGAATAGCTTATATATATGTAGTACTTTCTTGATTTCTAATAGGCATAAATCATGGTAAAATTTAATAAAGATTCAATACTAAATTTGCATAAAAAGATTCTTTTATGTGAAAGATATTGGTCATGAAATTTAATATAATAATTATTTAAAGAATAACATAAAATTTATTTATCTTCACTATCACTTTTTGTCATCTATGTGTCACGACATATCGACTTAGTTGGTATAGACTCTCACAAACGAGAAATGCATAGAAAATTGCGAATCATTCAAACTCCAATAATAGTGAAAAGGAGTAGAGGTAGCTACCATTGGACATCATGCTCCTTTAAGTATATTAAATACTCGTGTTTAGAGTTAGTATATAATGTTTACAAAATTAGATGTTGTAAGATTATACTTTGATTTAGAGAGATGAATATTGATAATTTTTTATGTAGAATTAGTTATATATTTTATGTTATTTGTCTTATGTCTTTTAGAAATGTCAATACCACAAACGTTTTAATATGTGTGAAAAAAAATTATCAATCGTAAAAGAGAGAGCGAGAGGGTGATATACTATAGTTTTAAGGATTGAATCAATTGGTACTTTATAAATTTTCTTTGATTTATAATAAACTAGTGGTTAACCAGCTTTCAGACTGATTTTATATTGTTAGTTACTCTTTTCGACAAATTCACATATATGTTTGTGTATAGCTTTGTTATGTTTCTTATGTGTATTTTATATTTGTAACTCTTAGTTTTTTTGTTATCGGTTTCTGTTTTCCGTGGTTTTTTTTTCAAACTATTTATACTATTTCGTAATCGAATACGTAATTTTTTGTTGTACATTTTTAGGCGCGGGCGCATAGTTTGTCGGTATGGATAGGGGTGGGCAAATGGGAATTTGGGATGAGAATTTCCCCGAACGGGACGGGAATTTGGGGACAAAAATATATGTCCCATTTTAGATTCGGGATAGGACGAGACAGGATCGAGAATTCCCAAAAATACAACAAAAAACCTAATTTTTTTTTCCTAAAGCATTTCGCTAATTTTCAACAACACAGAAGTAAGAACTGCAAATACCGAAACAATTATTTGTGTTTATATAGCATCAAAGTCAATTACTTGTGTTTTAAATAGCATCAAGTTTTGTGTCTTCTTGTAGAATTACGAAAGATGAACTCTTCTTCTGTTGTTTTCCTTAGAAGCGCAAAAGAAATTAGGTTATAATTGTTAATAATATCTAATTAGTTTTATTTTATATGGATTGTAATTTTAATTAATAGCTAAACTATAAAAATAATAAATTCGTATATTTATAATATATATATATATATATATGTGAGATATGATTGTATAATATATGTATATTTGTCCCAAACGGTAAGTCGGGAATTTTCGTTCCCGTCCTATCCCGTCCCGTTCCCATTCGGGGAATGAAAAGATGTCTCATATGGGAATATATATTTTTATGGGACGGCAATAACAGAACGGGTTCAGGACAGAACGGGACAGAACGAAACGAAACGGGAATTGTGTCCACCCCTAGGTATGGACCCTTAAACGAATAAAATAGGCTAACTATTTTGTCTCCTTTTTGTTTTGTCTTTACACATTTTTTCATCTTTAATTTTTTAAAATTAATCTTTTGTAGCTATTATAAACAGGAAGGTAGATATGTTCGCTACTTTTGTGTGTGTGTCAATTTGTGTACGGTTTTTATTTCATATGTGTTCATTCGGGTGTCATACCTTTTGCTCTCTCTTTTTCTTCTTGAATTTAGTGTTCAGATCTCTTTGTAGTTTTATCGTAAGATCGTTTGATTAGTCGTCTGCATCTTCAATTGTCTTTCTCTTTCATTATGTTTCCATTTTGCAATTTCTTTTTCCATTTTAAACTATGGTTTTGTTTCAGTTATATATTTTCGTTTGGTCAATTTGTCCCGTTAGTTCGCATCTTGAGTTGTGCATTTTTTGGTATTTTTATTTATTTCCATATTGATTTAAAAATGTGTTGCATATTAGTATTTTATGTATTCTATAAATAATATATTTTTTTATAATATCTTTATTAATAAATATGAAATAAAATATTTAAATTTTTAAATGGAAAACCATATAAATATTATCTATATAATTAAATTATTTATTAAATCATACTCTTAATTATTATAATTACTTTTAAATTAAAAAATAAAATATCTTTGCACCATCGTCTTTCTTTTTCCTCTACAATCATTATTTTTCTTTCTCATCTTCTCTCTAAATGTTGCTTCCGCTCTTTTACCATGCTAAAATATCCATTTCCATGGAGTTCTCGTGGCTACTTCAACCAATTGTCCAATCATTGAGTTTAATGCCTTCGCTAGATCGAGTTTCATGTATGATTTTGATGATTTAAGGTTTCTCGCCTTTCGCTTTTGCATGGTGTAAATTTTGGGTTCATTTACTTTTTCTTCTTCATAAAGGACCTTTGCTTTGTGTTCTTTAGGATTGTAAACGCAATTTCGGTTTTATAAATGCGACTTCGGTTTCTTACTTGAAACTGATTGCTCTAATATATTTTGATTATTTTGTTTAGTTTACTATTTGAGCTTGCTTGTAATATGCGCAAATATGTTTTTTTTTAGTTTAAGCAATTAGAAACCTAATCTTTGTATGATAATGAGATTAATAATCGCTGAAATGATTAATAGTTTTTCAGACATTGCATAGAAACTTTGGATTTATAGGTGAGTGGGTCCAACTTAATTTTTCGAAGTAGTGGTCTTCGAACACTTTTTATGTTACTTTTGTTTGGTTTATGATTTTTTAAGATTAGAAGGTTATAAATATGAGATGGAGAATGTTGATGTGTCAAAATTTTGTGGGAGTAATGGATGACCCGCACTTTGCTTGGAAATTTTAAACAAAAGACGAAGATGTTAACTTTCGATAGACATGATATCAAAAATAAACAGACAAATCTAGCCAAATAGAAAATACCAATCATTATTATATATAAAAACAAAACATATTTTGTTATTCGAATATCTACTCATAATCTCTCTCTCTCTTTCTTTCTCATTTTTCATCGATGTGACATATTTAATATCTACTATATTTTTATCGAGTATAAACAAAAATTTTGTTCTATTTTCTTGTTTCATAACGTTATCGTTTTTGAGGTTTTCTTATCCATATGATTGAACNAACATATTTAATATCTACTATATTTTTATCGAGTATAAACAAAAATTATGTTCTATTTTCTTGTTTCATATTTGTGTAACCATCATTTGTTCTTGTTAAATTTTTTTAGTAAGACACTACTTATTCATTTTCTGGATTACTGACATGAAAACGTTATCGTTTTTGAGGTTTTCTTATCCATATGATTAAACACCAATGCAAACTAAACTGTCTTATTTTTTTATTCTTATAGCTTACTTATAATTATTGTGTATAGCAAAAATATTTTCAAAATAGTGATTTAGGATAGTTTTTATAATTAAGTTAAGAGAAATTTATGTTAGATGCCACGTATTGCAAGAATCCAACAAAAATGCAATATAACCGAAACTTATGGCAACTGCCATATCGATGAAGTAAAAAAGACGCATAGACCCGTTGACATAACGTTTACTTTAAAAAAAAATTATTCAAAAGATTTTAACATTTTTTTCTCTTCACTTTTATCAACCATCTCGACACTCTCTCTCAGATAAAACTGTTCATCATCTCTGTCCTTTTCATCCTATCTCTTTCTGGTAACTGTAGGGTCACGAAACCCTAATAGAAACCGAAAAAATTTCTTGCAATCTCTCTTCATCCCTGCTTTAGAAATACATCAGATTGTAGGGCGTCGAGAAAGGGAGTTCGTCACTCTCCAAGATTTAAAGAAAAATATTACGGGAAGAAAGAAATCGAACCAACAGACTCTACGGGCAAAGAACCACCGTCGATGGCCGTTCTCCCGGTTGAATCGACTCCTTCTAACCTGAATGGCAGTTCGTCGTCTACTAGGAACACAAATCCTGTCCACATATCACAAGATTTGTCCATTGATCCATCGCGGTTGCCGAAGAGGTTATATGCTCGAGACCGGTATCCCGCCAGTGGTCAACTCATATTCAAAACCAGAGTATCTGCTTGACATAGTGAATGCGCTTGAAGGAACCTCCGATTTGAACTATGTAAAAGCTTTGGTGTTCGGAACTCTCTTCAACATTCTGGTCCGGAAGGCAGCATTATCAGGTAAACTTGTCCACCAAATGATGTGCAGAATGCTAGTAACTTCTAAAAAATACGAGTTATGGTTCGGTTTTGGAGCATTCCCTTTTTGACTGGTCTTCCTTGTGGACCGTACCCGGAACAGTCTGTTATGGAGAAGCTACAAAATCCAGAAGACCCGAAGAACCCATGTTGGGACACCCTTATATCGAAGACAATAAAGAGTGTTAAAGTGAAAAACATTGTTGGCTGGCTAAAAATGGAAAAGAGAATGCCTCCGGAGAAAAAAAATGTCTTCAGACCGGAGGATCAGGCTTGCTCTCATTGTAATTGTTGAAGGCATATTACTATGCAACACAAATCCTGTTAAACCGGGAAGCAATGTTTTTGAAATGGTTAAGGATTTAGAAGCTTTCGAGAGTTACCCGTGGGGGTATGAGGCATTTCTACTAACCATTGAGATGATAAAGGTTGGCGAACAATCCGTGGATGTGGATGAGCTTATTGAGAAACTCAACCAGTCCCACACTGCAACACACGGATTCATCATTGGATTGCAGTTGTTTATACACACTGTTATTCCTGAAGTAGCCAGCTTACTGCCTGATTCTGAAGAAGGAGATAATGATTTCACAGACGAGTCCATACTGAGTCTTCCAATGTGCAAGTCGTTTCACAATTCCAACATCTTACGAGTGGAGCATTTGTCTACTATAAGTTTGTCAACATATATATGTTACTAGGAATTGCGGATTAGTTAACCATGTTGTAATTGGCTATATAACAGTTGCAGGTGGAGCCCATATTACCTGCGGAAGACAACTTATACAGAGACGTGAATGAGGAGTGGCCTGATGAGGTCGATGACGAAGCAGTAGCTTATATGGAAAGTTTGATTGCCAATGGCATCAAATTTAAGAAAAAAATGTGGCAAGGCGGATACGAAAAGCTTGACCGTATTGTGTTGGAAGGAAAGAAGGTGCACAATCTAAAGGAGACTAAACGTGTTAAGAAAGTGCGTATGAAGGCAACCGATGGTCAAGGGACATCAAAAGATGACAAAGGAAAAGGTAAAAGTGGACAATCTCGGAAGAAGAGAAAATGTCCACCAAGTGCGTCCGAGTCAGAGGACGAGCTGCCAGAGATGAATACCCGCAAGAAAGGTAAAACTAAAGGTGGACACTCATAAAAGAAGACCAAATGTCCATCAGTTAAGAGTGAGTCAAAGGACGACGCTGAGGTGGATTCTGAAGCTGTGTTTAGGCGTTTCGAGAAAATGGTTGCGGCACACACAGAGGAAATAAAGAAGATGTTTTCAATTGAGAAGTCAATAACTAAGGACGAACTACTTGACGAGATTATAAGTGAGGTGCGCAAGGGTGGCAAGTTTAGAAGCCAGGAAAAGCGTAAAAAGCAAGATTCTATTCATTTATCTTCTAGTTCTATTTCGGGGAAGACAACGTCAAGGGGACCAGTGGACGACGAGGAGGTTGGACCCAATAATAACATTGGATATGAAAACTATCCAGGGGTTGAAGATGTTGTTACTGACATTAATAATCAAGTATGTAGTTATATCTACCGTAGATCATGTTTGAAGTGCGTTCAAATATTAACAGTTTCTCGTCTTGGTAGAATGAAATTGAGTTGTCCACGACGGATGTAGTAGACGAACCCACCAGAAAAATGTGTCTATTGACAAGGTAAGGACTGGTGGAATAAGATCTTGGCACAGTGCTTTGAAAGACTAACAAATATTTTTCTCTGTTTCAGGAACAAGGGTTGTCCACAGCGGATGTTGTAGACGTTCCAACAACAACAAAGATGTCTGCAGATAAAGTAAGATGTCAAAAATAGTAGTTTCCTTTATAATTGTCCAATGTTACGTGTGTTGGTGTGCGCTTGAAGAATACCAAGCTTTTTATTGTTTTTATCAGGAGACGGTGTTGTCCACTAGTGATGTAGTACTTCAGCACCACAACAAAAAGATGTCCACTGAACAAGTAAGTACCAGTGGTATAAATTACGGTCCTTTGATGTGCGAAATATATGATGTTGTTTTATCCGCTGAAAGGTTAACAAATCACTTTTTCTATTATCCAGGTGACGGGGCTGTCCATTTTAGACACAGTGGACGAACATTCAACCGAAAATATGTGTATTGAGAATGTAAGTTATCGTTTTCGTACATCAGTTTCCTTTCAAGTTGTCCAATATATGGATATTCATGAACATTAACACGGCTATCGTTTTGTATTTTGTCCACTGTGTATGTTCGTAGACGATCCAAATCACTCCAATGATAGCTCCATTAAGTATCAGTGACGATGAAACGGTGGACATGTCTACATATGACTCAGATTCCATACTAGGTATGAAAGAACATGAAATAATAACAAGAGATGGAGACGATAGTAGCAACCCATGTACTCCCAACCCAGACAAGGTTATACATATGTACGTTGTACGCAATATCAATTAATATAAAGCATCACAGTCAATGACGATCTCTTGTCCATTGTAGGAAATTATTGAGGATAAATTTGATCATTTTCTTGGAGGTAATTTCTTAGTTAGGAGAGAAACTGAATTTCGTGATTCGAGTGATGACCATTTGTATTTTGCTGGAGAAGGCCCACTTTCACGTGGATGGCCTACTAATCAATCAATATTGTATGGGTTATTCAAACCTCATGGACAAGAGCATGAGACCAACGCTCACAAAGATGGAATTGTAAGTTGTAGCTTCACCTTGCTAAAAAAGGTTGACCTAATTTTGAGTATTGTAACAACCTGTCCATGCAATTTTATGTATAGGACTTACTGGTTGAAGCAGGAAACGGGGTACACAGTGAGGATGATGGACAAAGAGGAGGACACCTCCAGATCGTAAGTGCTTATATTTTTTTGTTGCACATGGTATTCTTAGGTATACGCACCCGGTGGACTTGTATATATTCAGACATGGACTAAAATACAATTGGATAGGACACCACGGAAGAGACCCCAAAGATGAAAAATGTTAGCTGATAAATGGTGGACATATTAGTTTCATTCATTAGTTCACAACTTTTCTAGTTGTGTACACATTTTGTACACCATACTAATTAATTAAGGTTGATCTTTAAGGATGTAACGAAAGACGCAAGGGAGCTCGACAATGAAGCGAGAAGGTCCACAACCAATACTAATGCTCAACCTGGTGAAGTCGGACAAGAAAAAAATGTTGGGTAGTGAGGGTGTTGCATCAGAGCAGGTTGTTCCAGAAGCTGGAAGTGTAAGTTGGAAGTGTAAGTTATATATTTGCAATTAACCTACATAGACACTCGTTGACATCTGAATGGAATGGTCTCTATGTAGGTGCCATCTGGTGATATGGGAAAGAAAGAAAAGGGCAAAGAGTACATCCAAGGACATGTAATATCATAGGTGGACAATGTTGTATGGAGAAAATATGCCCTCATTATTGTTTAGTAAGTTGGGTAGTGACAGATACAAATGTGTGTTTACAGGGAATATGCGAAGATGCAGGCAGGGAGTTACAAGTTGCAGAAGATGCACAAACAATTGACCAATTTCAATTGGTAATGCATAACTCTCCATTTTTGTTTTAGATAGGGAGCTATATATTGGTACATATACGGTGGATTAGTGGACACAAGAACATACTAGATTTCTTCTTTGTTTAATACTACTTACAAGCTAATGTTTTTCTACATATACCAAACCCAATCGGAAGACGCTCCTACTAATATTGTAGCCTTTCAATCATCGGATGGACAAGTAAGTATCACGTTTACGTTTTTCCATAGGTTGTCCATAGGTTGACGATGTCCATACGTTGACGAACGTTGATGATAGTCACGTTTACGTTTGAACATAGGTTTACGATGGACATGGCAGTTCGGTTGGTGGACAAGCTGATCATGATGATGACGAGAACATACTTATTGTCTTTCTTAAGAAGGCTAAGAAAAGACTCCTATTCTCTGACGATGCTACTCTCATACATAAGGATGAAGTTCTTCAGAAGAGGGTTGCAAAAAAATCTAGAAGGTTCAGGGACTCGAAGACCCCAAAAATTAGGAGTGACCTTATAGATGTCCACGACTCTCTCGTGCCTGTTCAGTCAGCACGGAAGAGGAGTTTTCTGATCGAACTTAGCTCAAATGGCAGGAAGTAAGACATTTTTTAGTTATTCATCATATTGTATTGAACTGATTATGCTAATAGTTGCGTATAACCAATGCAAAGCTTACATCATTGATGGAAAACATGTTAAGTACACATTTTTCAATGTGGCTGTCACTCAGCGAAAATCTATAGACACATTTGTAAGTGGTCATCTGTACACCAACCAGTTTCAATATGCATGTTTTGACGTTGTTGCATTGTTTTTCAGCACATTGACGCTTTGCTCAGTCTTATGAGGCAGAAGAAAGGAGACGACCTATTCAACCGAAGGGTTAGGATATTGGACAACTTGTTTATCAGGATGGTGTATGATGAATACAACAATTACAAGAAGGCTAGATCCAAAGAAAAGTGGTCATGGAACTGCACCATAAAAAACTACATCAAAGCTTACATGGTTCTTGGCAATCGACCATGTCTATGCCCCTATGGAGTTAGGACAATCACATTGGGTTGCATTGTTAATTGACCTGAATGAATGCTGCATCAATCTATTTGATTCCTACTAGAAGGGGATGGACGAGGGGAGTTTCGATGCAATCATGGCACCATTAGCTGAATTCCTGCCATTTGCAATTAACCAGTTGGTCGCAGCGAACAGTGGCAGATCACCAATCTCATATGTTTTCAAAGTACTTAGAGTTCCAAAGTTATCGCAGATTCTGGCAATGAAGATGATTGAGTTCCATTTTCTCGGCATCGATGTCTCCTACCTCACTAAAAATGTGGTTGGTAAGGTACGTGATCATCATGGAATTGACTTGTATGAAGCGTTTGTCCATGAACTGTCTGCTTGAAGTTTCTCTTATGAATTAGGTGTTTCGTTGTTTGACTTATTTCTAGGATTATATTTGTATCCGTCGAACCTATAAGCCTCGTTTTTGAAAAACTTATCGTACTATTTGTCCACACCGTTTTACGTGGACAATTTATGTATGTTTGATAATTATTTTTCTTGTCCATTTAACCGTTAATACTTACTTCAGACTAATGTGTCTGCCAACATTTAAGTGTTATGCGAACAATTATGTGTCCTAAACCATGTATTTCACAAAATATTACAGAAATCTGTTAAATGTACTAGCTGGGTGGACAAGTACCAAGTCCCATAATAAAAAAATATTACAAATAGGTATCATCATATTGTTTCCCATACCCAAAATTACAGAATGGTACATAAAGTTTCCCATACAAAACCAGCAAAAAATTGTCAGCCACGTCTACATTGGATTTTTGCAACTTGCCATGTTATGTCCTCGTAAGTTACTTGTTGTGCAGTTGCGTAAGGCGCATCGCCTTTCCTGGCAACCATGAGACAAAAAATAGGTCGTTATTGGACAATTTTCAGGAACTAAACTAAACTTGAATCAATAATATGTCTAATAAACGTAAGTTGGATTTGTCAACTATCCACATAAAGACGAAATTTCAAACACGTTGTCCTTCTTATTTGGCTGTACCAGCAGATTGGATGTGTCCCCATTCAGAGATGGACGAATTATAATGAGAAGAATTTTTTAAAACTTACCTATTCATGCAACTTACGTCATAAATTAATTCATATTTACTAACCTTGTGTACTCCTTGCGAGGGAATCCGTACTATTTGTGGCCTACCATAGCCTCTTTTTGTTTTTGGAGGGTTTATTTTATTGTCCACCATATGTTGAGGGACATCAATATCTTTCTCCCTTGCAGGTGGGAGCACCACTTCTGTCCACAGTTTCGTCCACTTTTCAACTGAGTAACATTTTCTCACCAACGAGTATATGTCGATGTTTCTCATCCCTACAGCCGCAAGGGCGTGGCAACATGACACCAGCAACACATCGAATACCCTACATGTGAAAGTTTTCCTATGTAAGTCAACGGTAAAGACACACCCACCCGAGTCGTTGACTTGGAAAATTGTATTTGTTGCTCCAATAACTGCACAAACGGTTGCGTCCTTCAGATGCTCGATCAATAACTCTTCAATTTGTGGTGTGCACCGTGTGGTTGTCTTACAAGCTTTCTTCCTTTGTGTACAAAACCAACCAATCAATGTTGTTCTAATTAACTCTACCATCCTAACTATCGGGAATTCTACTGCCTTTTGCAGCGTTGCATTCAATGATTCTGATATGTTGTTTGTCATTAAATTGTACCGTACCCCTGGGAAGTACGCTAGTGCCCAATGAGACAATCCGATGTCCAATAAAAATTTATCCCCAACGGTGTATGATCTAGCCGCATTCGACACCATTTTTGCCAATCCTTCATACTTGAACCTATGTTTCACGTTTCTTTCTAGGTGGACAATGCATGTTGCATGGTGGGATTTTGGATAAATCTTACGCAAACCTGCATAATATTGTGGGTGTCAGGTTATTTAACGTTATTCTTACATCTTTAGGTGGGCCCACGACAACGCATTCTTAATTTGTCCACTTACGCATTCCTAATTTGTCCACTAGCTATAAAATGGACAAATTATTTTCTCCCCCGTATTAATGGTCCACACACAATATTTACACGACTAATTAAAATTTACAAGTATACCTGCATATATTGCTTGGTGTCTATCGTAGACGAAGACTAGATCATCTTCGTCATCAACAAAACTTGTATGTTGCTAAAAAAAACCAGGTTCATCTAGCAGTATTCTCACCATCTATGACGCCGAATGCTAATGGAAATATCTGGTAGTTCCCGTTCTGGTAGTTCCCGTCTTGTCCACTGGCAGCAACCAAACAACTTTTGTATTTCCCTTTTGTTTGCGTCTCATCAACGACAATTACTTTCCGTAAATGTTTGTACCTTGCTACAGAAGCCCCAAAAGCAACAAACAAATGCTTGAACAATTGGGAACCATCAGTTGCCCTTATAGTTTTAACATTTGATATTGTCCCTGGATTTTTCATAGAGATCAAATGCAAGTATGTGGACAGGAATTGATAATTGTTCTCCTCATTACCCCGCCCTATTCTTGTGGTGACTTCTTTCGCGTACCAAGCTTTCATGTATGATATCGTCACATTATATTCGGATAGCACCATTTCGAGCACATCACACGCACGCGACCCATGTTTTCCATGCGCATATTTTGCCTTTAGTAACTCACCGAGAACGGAGGACGTCGCTTTCTTTCCATAATGTGATCTTGAACTCACGTCGCACGAATGTTTGAGTTTTTAACTTTCTAATTTCAACATTTTTTGTACTTGGATATATTGTAGCATACACCCTCCAATGGCAATTCCGATCAACACATACGGCTATTACCATTGTTTTGTCAGATTTTTGCACCTCGTAATTGAATATTCTTTTTATTGAATACACCGAAATCGCTTTATGAAGCTCTCCTTTGTTTTTGAATATCATTCCAACGTAAAGTGCATCACCTCCCTTTTTCAAGTTCATGTTTGCTTCGTCACTTGGTATTTTCCCCACATTGTCTCTTAATGGCTCATCATCAGGTGCCAATTCACTGTTTCTTTCAAAGGATAGGGGATCACAATGTTCATGTCCACCATAATGATCATCATTCTGTCCACCATCATAAACGATTAGTTCCCCACCCATATTATTTTCTCCTTCTACATCCCTTCTGTCCTCACTTTCCTCCAAAGTTACTCCTTCTCGCATATTACTTTGTCTACAAAACATAACTTCATCCTCACCATGGACATCATTGGTACGTGTTGGTTGTCCACTAGGTTCAACCACAGCTTGTCCACCGCTCGTACCCGCCCCCTCGTGTCCAACCTTATCGTCCACCCTATTATATGGATCCCATTGTGTGGGGTAATATGTGGCAATACACTCTCTCATTAAGTCGAAATCATAATCTTCAAAACTTTCATAGAAATACTAATCCTCTTCGCAGTCCTACACTCTGCACCATCACCCTCATCTTGTTCGATTACATCCTATTTCCCAACTCGTTGCCTTTTTTGTCCACATGCGCTACTCTCTTTTCCACGTATATAGCTACTTTGTCCACATAACACACTTTTTTGTCCACTAACTACGCTCGCTAGTCCACTACATTGCTCGACATGTCCACTAACAACATCTTTCACAACTTTGTTTCTTTCATTCCCGTACAAGTTCTCCTCCACAATTGCACCTCTTTACACATTTTCCAGTCAGTTCACTGTCTCAAGGAAGTCCTTGTTCTCGTACTCGACAACCAACCCATCACCAAATACTATAACCGGCAACACTGGACAAACCGAAGTATCCCAAGTGGAAATACCTGAAGGTATATAGTTGTCCACAACGTCACCCAATTTTATGGACATATACAACTTTAGCTCAACACAATCTGTTTTCGCCTTCCTGAATTTCGCTAAACTACTATCGTTATCCACCGCCACAGGAGGCATCTTCACTTGAATGAACACGACTTCGTCTCTTATCTGCCAGTAGCTTAAACGAATGGTTTCCCCCTTATCCCATCTCCATATGCTTTCTTTACTTTTGTCAGAAAACTATTGTAACTGTCGTCTCTCGTCAGGGTT